>JWJA01000086.1:0-11651 GCA_000812885.1 Lanzia echinophila
TGATTAAATAACTGGCAAACTCAGAATTCTCTATAATGAATAAGTATCATAACAAAACTTAGAAAAAAATGAAGTTACCAAATTGGACTGTACCTTTGATGTTGCGACTTCTGTCTCTTGCTGGGTTGACAACGGCAAGCGGCGACCGAACGTCATTCGTTTTGGGGTTCGCATTGTCAAGCCCAACTTCCCCGACCCCGGAATCCTTATCGCAACTTCAACCTCTCAGCCTTGATCTAGATTTCTTTATTCAAAGTGGGGATCAACAGCTTCGTGTCCCAATTATGCCTCTGTACGTTTTTATATATTTGATTGTTTTTATTCTTTTTGGAATTATGAGGGTAAATCACTGATCATATCATAGTCATCTATTGGGAAAGAAGTCATGGAATGTCTATAATCATGATAACATCGAAAAAGTCCGTCGCGATGAAGCTGTTGCGAAAGCAAAAGAGGAGGCGGAAGAACAGCGCATGCAAGAATTAGATGCAGAACGTCGCATGCAAATATTACGAGGAGAGACACCTACACCATTACCGATCGAATCTAAACAGGACGATGCTGAAGAATCTCGAGACAGGCAATCACATGGCGGTAGGGAGCGTAAGAGAAGGAAGAGGGCTGGGGAAAATGATACCGATTTCGAAATGCGCGTCGCAGCTCAGGATTCACAGGCTTCAACTCAGGATCGACAAATTGTGTTACGAAAATCTATCGATGCGTCGCTGGTTGATCATGCAGGGCATATAGATCTATTTCCACAAGAACGACCGCATAAAACTGAGAAGAATGCAGAGGCTGAGAAAGAAAAGGAGAAAAAGAAGAAAGAATATGAGGATCAATATACTATGCGTTTCTCGAATGCAGCAGGGTTAAAACAAGGACTTGAAAGTCCTTGGTATTCTAAGGCTACGAAAGAAGCTAAATCTATTGATGAAGATAGTCCTGGTAAGGATGTATGGGGCAACGAGGATCCACGAAGGAAAGAAAGGGAGGCTGCGAGGATTGTGTCGAATGATCCATTAGCTTTTATGAAGCAAGGAGCAGCCCAAGCGCGTCAGGTTAGAAAGGAAAGAGATGAGTGGAGAAAGGAGAAAGAGAGGGAATTGAGGGACCTTGAAGCAGAAGAGAGAAGTAGAAAGCGGAAGCGCAGACTTGATGACGATATTGAAGACGATTTGGAAGGGTTCCAATTGGATAAACCCGAGAGGAGATCGAGAAGTTCTCGTAGGGATGATGAAGATCGTGAGCGCGAAAAAGAACGAAGGCGCCGACACCGCCGAAGATCAGAACGAGATGAGGGCGATCAACATAGACACCGACACAGACATCGACATCATCATCGAGATTAAGTTTCAGTTCCATCAGTATTACCACTTCCATATAATATAGATACCCCGCAAAAATAATTACTGCTCAATCTTAACCGCAAACATATCCTTCTTGACCAATTCCCCTAGATCCTTCGCTTCCATTGCCTCCAACGCTTTCTTGACCTCGTTATAGGTTCCCTCTGACAGCCCCTCCTTCCTACTACTGTAAATATCCAAACCCTGTGGCGTAAACATACTCGGCGCAAACCATGTAACGACCCACCTCTCTTTTTCTGACTCCCCGATATCCCTCTCACCCCACCCCAGCACCTCCCAATGACTACTTGCTATTTTCAACCAGCCTTTACCCCTCCAGTTCCACGCTCCATCTCCATCTGGAGTATCGATCCCGTGGATACTCTTGGGTTGCGGCATCCATGTTTTGGTGGTAGGCGTCGAGGTGACTTCGTCGTCGAGGAGGGGCGATGAAGTAGGATCGGTAGGCGGAATGATCTTATAAGTTATGCGGACGTTCTTGGCATTTTTCCACATAGGAAGGGTGGAATGGGTGACCGACCAAGTGTGTTGCAGCCATTCGAGAGGTGGTGTGGTGAAATCAGGTGAGGGGTGGCTGTATTTGAGGGGAGAGCGAATGGTTATTTTGGACGACATGGTATTTGATGCGGTTGAGTTTGTTCTTTTTTTGCGCCCTGTAAATATAATTGTGTAATGAATTGTCCCTAGGAATGTATGGATTCAAGCTCGATTTGGGAGCTTGGTGCTGTAGCGATCAGTTGAAACAAGGAGGGTAGTAGTAATGGTAGCTCAATAATTTTTGTTGTTTATCTCTAGGCCAACCGGAATTGGAGCAAATCTCATAATTACCTAGGTACCTTTCACTCACCAACTTTAGGACATCTAAAATTATGAGGACCTCTGGAGCTTTCAGCTAATAGTTTATCAGACCAGTCCAGTATATTGTATCGATATCTATAATAATTTAAGGTGACATCTTCAGACTTAAGTGGGTCATGGAAATACCCCGGCAAGGCTGAAAGCTCGCCTCGTCGACCAAATTTATCTTCTTCCATCTTCCTGCGCGCACCACACTCACACTCATATTCACCCAATAAATCACAATGGATGACCTAGATGACGATTCTGCTGCCATGGCAGCCGCAATGGGATTTTCCAGCTTCGGAAACCAGAACCCCCCAGCAAAGAAGCGCAAATTCAATTCCGCAACTGATGCATTCGTATCCGGAGACGAATTGCAAAATATCGATAGGGGAGGAAAGAAGGGCCAAGGAAGTGGTGGAAATAATGTGCCGCTGGGGAAAATGAGGAATATGGGGGCTAAGAGCAATGCGAGCGCCGGCGAGAAGAGGAATGAAGAAGAAATCGATTTGGGGGACGACGATGATGATGAGGGCGGGGTTGAGCTTGGAGGGCTAGCTGCAGGTGCAGGAGCTGTTGGAAAAGTGGATATGGAAGACGATGAAGAGCAAGGCCCGAACTATATCGATACGAGTGTGCAGGCACCGATCTTCGATGGCATTGTAGGGGGAGAAACTGCACGAGGCCAGGATGCGTTAGAGGAGGATCCCGCATCAATTGAGGAAAAGCGGAAGGCACAGGAGAGGATCGATGCAATTCTTGGTTCTATACCCCTTGGAACTAATGTTGTGGAGCAACCATCTGTATCGCCGCATGGACTTCCCGCAAGACCAGTCTATAACAATTTTGCATCTACGAGGGGTAGGGGCAGAGGAGGAGGGAGGGGTGGGAGTGATGCAGGCAGTTCGAGACCAAGTCGTGGTGGGACGATTAATGAGAAATGGTTTGAGGATTATTATGACCCGAGTTTCAACGAGAATCCGTGGGCGAGATTAGAGCAGGAGAAGGGCTTAAAACCAGTTGCTACGTGGGTCGAGAGGTAGATGGGTTCTGGGAGTTCATCGAATCGATAAATCACCAGGTTGCAGGACGTGTAATGGATGGGACTTATTAAAATTATTATGGTACTACCCCCCAGATTGTTACATCTATGGTGGAGATACAACCAATATCAAATGCAAGATGGCAAACCATTTTCGGCAGCTACGTACAACAGATATACCACCAGATCGCATATAACCTAGCATATTGTGCCTAATCATCGAATCCGTGAAACTCTTCGTCAGCGTCCTCCTCAAGCCTCCTTTTCTTCACTTGCTCAATTAAGGCCTGTAGTTCGTTTTCCTTCTCTCTCTCCTCTTCGGTCATATTTTCTAACCTCTCAGCCTCCCTCTTTCTCTTCTTCCTCTCTCGCTTCAACTCCTTGAGATCTTGCTTCTCATGCTTTTGGCTCCAAGCCTCCCTTTCTTTTCTCTTTTTCAGTTGCTCCTCAGTAGGCACATATGGCCCGGCATTCTTCGCTTCTTCCATCGCAACTTGTCTTGCCTTCTCCCTGATCTTGTCTTTGTATGCGTATTTGGGTAGGTCTAACTTGATGCCCAAAGTTTTGTCGCCTTCCCACTTTTTCAACTCAGGCATCTTTGGTAGGCGTACAAGTGCCCACGCATTACCCAACTCTGTCCAATCAAGATCAGAAATTCTGAAGATACTACTTGCTTGATGTTTCGAGTAAGCTTTCACCCAACTCACAAATGCTCGCTGTCCCTTGTCATAGAGAGCACGGTCTGCGAGTACTTCTTGGCGCATCTTTGAAACGAGTGCCTTCGCGCCTTCATCAGTAATGTCGATTTGAGGTCGCTTTAGAAGTGATATAGGGGTCTTGCGAACTTCGAGAAACGGAATATAGTCCTCTTCTCGACCTGGCTGCAGGAATATGACACTCAAACCTTTACGTCCAGCGCGTCCGGCTCTCCCACATCTATGGAGGAAAACTTTAGGATCGGAGGGCGGATCAATCTGCACAACTAAATCTACTTGGGGAATATCCAACCCTCTGGCTGCTACATCCGTTGTAAGCAGTATTGATGAGGTGACAGCTGTGATGTATCTTTGAAAGTTCTTTTGTCGAACATTGGGGGGATGCTTTCCGTGAAGTGGAATTAGAGTGAATTGAGCTGGTAATATTGCGGATAGAATATGCTGAAAATAGTCAACTGCAGCGCAAGTTGAGAGATATATAATACTTTTCTGAGGTGTCGGTTCTAGCTGTGATAACAAAGACAGCAGAGCAGGGAACTTGTGGGTTGGTGGAGTCAGTAAGTAAGACATTTGAAGACTCGCAGGGGTCTTTTTATCATCTCCTTTGAGCCCCTTGACCTTTACAGCAATCTTTACGGGATTTCTCAGCCCAACCCTCACAATCTCTCCTACTGCTTCACTAACGCTTGCACTGAATAGTCCAGTTCGTCTCTGTTTTGGCAGACGACCGAGAATTTTCTGCAAATCATCCTTAAACCCTAAATCCAACAATCTATCTGCTTCATCCAAGACCAATACTTCGAAAGAGGACTGTGGACAATGAACGTGCGGCGAGGAGAGTAGTTCGAGTAATCTCCCAGGTGTTGAGATCAGGAGGTTTGGGCTATTCTTCAGGAATCTGCTAAGGTCTTGCGCAGGAGAGGTTGTTCCGCCAAGTAAAAGTTGGGGGACTACGCTCAGAGTCGGTAAAATTTTCCTCTTCTCGCCTTCTTCCAATGGCTTGGAGGCTTCCGCAGATGGTTCATGAAAGGAGAGTAACGAGGTGAGGACAGTATATATTTGAGTCGCAAGCTCCCTAGTTGGCGACACAATAATTCCACCAACATGATGTTTCTTGAGGGGTTCGTCCAACCGAAGTAGCTTTTCGACAACGGGTATAAGATAGGATAAAGTCTTCCCACTACCTGTAACAGCCTAATATAATTATTAGCACGGTAATGATAGTGATCAAGAAATACTCACCTCGACAACAACATCTTTATTACCCATAAATAAGGGAATTGTGGAAGCTTGTACTGGAGTCATTTTTTCAAACCCCATTGACGAGATGGCATCTAGTATCCATTCCGCCAATGGAGGTGTCAATGCATCCCAAGCTCTTGGATCTTTCTTCACCTTCTCTTGATTGACAGCCATGTTGAATTGAAGAGTTGTAGCTCTTTCTACTATGTGACGAGGAATTAATGAGATTTCCTAACTTTCATTTTCCCAGCAAAGGAAGGAAAAGAAAAAAATCTTATCTTATCGGCTAGCTCCTCTATTTTATTTTTTAATTGGGTCGCATCGCATCATATTTCAATTTCCTTTTCTACTTTTATACTAAATTAAACCCTTGGGGTAAATTTGAGAGCAATGATAGAAATCCATCTCCATAAATAAATTTCCTATCTCCTTCACTTAAAATTCTCCTAATACCCAGTTCGATATTACCTATTCTCTCTCTCAAAAGGCTACACAAGCTACACCTGTCCTTTTCACGTGTGACTTTGTCAAGCGCTTAGTCACCTCTTCCAAAACTTTCTTAGGTGCGGCGTCAATCCCTCATCAATCTTATCAGTGTTTCGTTTCGTCAACTCCAACTTCAAAAGGAATCATCCTCCAACTTATGTGCCACGTTCACACGCGGCGCAAGAAGTCATCATATCTCTCTTTAACGATGCAGCGCAGCCTGCACCTCTCACATCTTCCCACCCAATAGCTACTGTACTCGACATAATTCCTGCCTCAAATACTACTTTACGATCATCACGCAAAGATCGATATCTCCACTCTACGTTCTTGCTTCTTCGTGTATTCGCAGAGAGCCGACGTACGTTTGCTGGTGCTATTCGCATGCCAACTCTGCCGGACTTCAGAATGTCCATGCCAATTTCCGAAATCCCGGCTACTCCACGAGTAATTTCACCTTCTCCAACCCCATCCGAAAGATCGCAAGATGGAGGATATTTTGGTCCTGTAACACGATCTGCAAGAAAGAAGTTGACAGCAAAAGCGACGCCGATAGATGAAGGGATCGATGAGGGCCAGGATTCTGCCGTTGAACTAGATAGAGCTAGGTCGAGAAGTCGGAGTCCTATCAAACCTCGAAAACCCCGCGCTTCTGTGGTCAAGACTCCAAAGAAGATGTCAAAACCAGTAGAGAGCGACAAGCCATTAGAAACAAATGGGAATGTTTCAAACGGGCATCTTTCTCCCACAAGTGCTCAACCAGGCTGGAGCTGGCGGGATTTCAGTCGAAGTCCTAGTCCATTGGGGCTTATTCCCATCCACCGACAATGGAGAAATTTTGTACATCGGCATGAGGTACCCCGAAAGCTGTTACATGTTTCAATAGGCTTCTTTACGATCTGGCTTTACGTCTCTGGTGTTCAGACGAGTGCTATCACACCATACCTCATGTCAGCCCTAATCCCCATAGCAACCTTTGATTATCTTCGGCACAATTCTCCGGCGTTGAATCGCTTTTACGTTCGACTACTCGGAGCGCTTATGCGGGAAACCGAGTATGATGGATGGAATGGTGTCATATGGTATTTGCTTGGAGCATGGATAGTACTTGGATTCTTTCCGAAAGATGTCGGTGTAATGGGAGTACTACTTTTGAGTTGGTGTGATACGGCGGCGAGTACTGTAGGACGAGCCTACGGAAGATATACTCCAAGAATCAGACGTGGTAAATCACTTGCTGGATCACTTGCAGCATTCGCTGTTGGTGTGATCACTGCAGCCTCGTTTTGGGGATGGTTAGCACCCAGAACAGGTCCATTTCTCGATGATATAGACTGGCCATTCATGTTCTCGGGGCAACTCAAACTTCCTGCAGGCATCCGAGATGTTATTGGGCTGAGTGAGGCTCAAAGTACGATCTCTGGTGGTCTAGCATTAGGAATCATGAGTTTATGGACAGGTTTCACGGCATCAGCTAGTGAAGTGGTTGATATTTTCGGGTGGGATGACAACTTGACGATCCCGGTTTTGAGCGGTTTGGGAATGTGGGGATTTCTTAAGATATTTGGGTAGATGGGAAAGTGGGAATCGGCTATGGAGGGGTATAATCAGAGAGGCGTTCAGTAACTCAGCATGAAGCAAGCGAGCATACATTAGAAAGATAAAGCCCCGACAAACCTAATGCACATATATATAGATACCAATCCACACCGAATTTATGTTCATGCAAGGAGAAAGTACGACATTCATGTATATCATTGTATAGGAGTACGAGTAGAGTAGTACGATCCGAAAGAAAGTTCCAAGCATAGTAGGTAAGCATGCAGTGAGAATTGGGGTGGCCAATTCGACGATAATTCCGAAGATTTTTGAAGCATGTGCACCTAGAAATGGGCAATATATTTATACAATTGATCAATATTATTGGTTTAGATATTTAAAAGGACAACACCTAGCCCTGTGATTTCAACCGTTCAATGCCGCTGCACCGTTTGAATATTTCGTTCAATTATAAATGCATTCAAATGCATGCACATGGGACATGTTTATCTACAGGCAAGGACCCGGTATCTGTATATCCCTTTTAATTTTGAAGTCAGAGATTATAATATTCTTCTGACGATGATTAGGTAGTGAGTGAGTAGTAATACATATAATTTCTCCATTGAATCAAGATATTATTACCTACATAGGTAATACTTGGTCAGCTTTCCGTCTCTTTTATATATAATATCATTTTTTCTTCTTCTTTCTTTCTAAATTCCCATCAAATCGGTTGTCCTCCCCTTCATATATCAATCAACACACCGCCGACCTCAAGTAGATTGGTTGACAGCTAGAATAGAGTAGTATTCCAAATCCAATTCATGACGTGCTAATATGAAATATAAATCGAGATCCTTGGGACGGAAAGTAATCCTGTGATCAATTGCATTGATCTGTTTGGCTTCTTTTTAAATAATAATAGAAAATCTTCATTCCGTTCCTCCTCAACCCATTACAAGTAAGTGGTTTCCGTCTCATTCGACAAGGGAGCAAGGGTAATGAGTAGTAGAATACGGAGAAGGAAGTTGAAAAAAGAAGCATAGCATTTGAACAATTGAACAAACAAACGAACGGTAGAATTCTGAGAAATTGACAACGCATACAGGATACTTGTAGACAAATGAGAGAAGAAAAGTAAAAAAGATTATTACATACTACGTAGACAGATAGATAGCAAGCATAATAATGATTTCATTTTTTTTTTAAAAAAAATTTATTTAATTTTTATTTTATTTTTAACTTAATATTATATTCTTGATATTATCTATAGATATTATTTTTCTACCTCTCTGTGTGTCATTGATCATCTACATCCAGGTTTCCTCAAAAGCCTAATGTTCCTGCAATGAAGCCTAATTGAAAATCCTTTTGACCACCCAAAACTTCACGATTTCTACCAAATATACGTATTGTATACAGTACCTAGGTGTTATTGGCGGTATCATCATATAAATCTTACATCCACCAATCCTTACATACAAAACCCTATTAGGCTTTATCTACCTACCTAACCTTACGTACCCTTACCCAACACCCCTAGGAAAAAAAAACTCTCAACTAATAAAGTTGTTATACCAAATGCCAAATGGTAAAAATGTCTTAACGCTGCTTTTATATACGGAACGATACACAGATTCCATAATCCTTGTATAGATTTCTTTTTTAGCGTGAGAGCGCGCTTGCTCGTTTGTCAAAAGTATCCAATCCATTTTTTTTCCCCTTCTAAGTTATGCCTTTCCAATACCACACTGCACTTACGCCGTAGTCTCTTTCCTTGAAAAAAAAAAAATTAAAACAAATTACCTAGGTATTATTTCTTATATCCCCTCATACTACTACAAGAATTCGTCCACCCATCCACCCATCCCTCCCCCCTTTTCCACCAATCCCATCTTATCAATCCAATATGCAATGGATACACGGCTATCTTTTGAGTAATAAAATCTTTTACTCTTGAACCAATCCACACCGAATTCGTAAGCCAGAACCTCCAAGGATCACCCCATCGATTATGCTACTGCATGTATGGTAGGGTTCGGAACAAACATGAGAGGATGGAAGGGTGGGTTCGAGGAGGTTGGTGGCCATGTACTAGTACGGTAGTAGGTAAAAAGATCAGCCTATCTCTTGTTTCTTGACTGGATGCCGGCTCATCGATTCGGACATTGCTCGAATGGGTCAGGACTGTTCCCCCCCCTCTTCCTCCGAATCTTAGTCTCTACAACGTGATCAGGCCAGCCAGACCGTCTATAAAAGGGAGCTTCAGACCCTCCTTCTCAAGACTTCCTTTCTCTTTCCTTTTCATCAGTTCCCAAATTCATAATTGACTCCTACTCACCGCTTCATACAAACAACCACTTTGTCTAACAAACAAACTTCCACTTACGTCTCATATTCACTAACACATAACACTATCGTCTGTGCTTCACCACTATATCATCTCATCATCAAGATACTACCTTGTATCTTAGTCACTGCACTTCATTTCACTTCACTTCCATTGCATTGCATTGCAATTAAGATTAAATTCTTCGCCTACAATCCAATTCTTTATTGGTGTTTGCAAATTTGCAAATTCAATCTATTACATCATGGCCTACCAACAAAGCTACTACCAAGCCGCGACCCTTCCTATTCCAGTTCCCTCGAAAGCTCAACCAAATCCTTACTACACTCCTCAAAATAACGCCTATGGAGTATCACCACCCGAAGCTCCGGAATCCGTCACCACAGGATCTGGCATGACTCCCGGATACGGCAATTCGACTTACACTGCGAGCAGTTATGCTGGTAGTGCTAGCGGTGATTACGACAGCACATCCTCCGCCAATGGAGTCGATTTGCAAGAATACATGCAAGATCGATTGTCAGGCGCAATTGATCCTCTTCCTTTGGATCGCACTTTGGCAGTCCAAGCTCAAACGTAAGTTTAATTGGCGCTCGGAAATTTGACAATTTTCATCGACTAACAAATTCTAGATCCGGCTTATTGAATGCAAAACATCGAGAAATCATGGATTTGCAAGCAATGGCTCAACAACGTCTTGCGAGAACCAGAGCCAGATTGGCTGAAGGTTACCAAGATGCGAAGGAAGTGAAAGCAAATCTCGAATGGACCCAAAGTCGAGTGTCGTGAGTTTTCCCATCAGATTCGCGATCGCGCATCTTTTTAGCAAATTTCCCAAAAACTTGAATTCTAACATTTCTACAGAACGCTCAGCAAAAAGACCGCCAAAAAGCACCCAAAAGAATACGCACAAGCCCGCGCACGATACCCATCACCAGAATATTAAAAGCATCAAAAAACTTCATTTCTCAGTACCATTCATTTCATCGCTTACGCAAAACTTACCCCCCTTTTTTTTCTTTTTGATACCTCATATGTTAGCCGCGGCATATGCAAGATTTCGTTGCGCTGCTTTTATTTTCTCGGGCGCGGCTGTTCTAACGAAGTTTATGACGTTATGATTGGAGGGCGGTATTTTTTTTGTTCCCACGCGTGCGGGGATCCATGGGTCCGGTAGATCACTGTTACGTTTACGTTTACGGGGTGGTGTAGAAAGAAACGCCAGGGCTGCAGTAGCTCCCGTTTTCATGCATGGGAGTGTGATGGGCCCTGGTCAGTGAGGTGTGGAGCAGGGCAAGGTAAGGTAAGGTAATCCGGATGATTTTGAGTGCCAGTGGGCTTGTAGATTAGTTGATGATTGGGCCTCTATTTTTGGGTTTTTGATGTGGTGTGCGTTCTTGCTAGGGGAGACAAAGGCAGGCAGGCATCTCTGCTTTAGGAGTGGTGGTTTGCACAAAAATTGAATGGCGTGAGTGGAGTTGGAGGAATTTCCCGGGCAAGGTTGGGGTGTTAGTGAATACAAATACAAGGACCTCTTTCACATTGCTACTGAATGAATGTCTGTGACTGGTTGACGTTTAAGATTCATGGCCTGAATAGGTATAGAGGGTACATAATGGGGTTGGGGTGAACTTCTAGAAGCTTGCCCACCTGAGACATAAATCATGCGTCTTCTCTGCCACCTGACATCCGTTCAATCCTGTCCGTATTTTGTTGAGGAGGGTAGGACGCTGATCCGAATGCCCCGTTTGAGCCAATCATAATGACATAAGCAAGTTGATCATAACTTGATTTTAACTCAAGCTATGCCTTATCCACGACTTTCCATAGCAGCATGCTCTCTTGTTTCTTCGTAAAAGCTTGTCATATGCTGTTTGGTTTTTGAAGAGACTATGAGAATGCTCTCGTCCTGAATATATGTGCAGCACGTGTGATAATATTGCTTCTGCATCCAAGTATATCGTACGAGATCCACAGCTGACATGAAACCCATATAACATCTCCTTTATCCCCATGAAACCCATAACCCCCTCTGCACTCGCATCCCATCCAACCAACCATCC
>JWJA01000095.1:0-17028 GCA_000812885.1 Lanzia echinophila
CTTCGCTGCGGTGCTGCGCTGTGTGACTTGAGAGTTGTACTTTTTTTCTTGCCGTTTTGAGAGAGAGAGAGAGAGAGAGAGAGAGCGATTTTGGGGTTTCTTATTCCAATGTCCTTACAGAAGCTAGTGCAGGAAACAGAATATCCACCAGAAAGACCATCGTTATTACAACAATCAACTCCAAAGGTAGTTATGATCGTCGATTCGGTATCCCCTACGCCATTCTCATTATTGCGAAGAGCAAATCATTTCCAATATCGAGACGACGATGTAGCTTTGAAAGAGTTCTCCGAGTATGAGGATCCAGTCAAGGCTTTGACTGATGAATGTCGCCGAGTCCTAAGATCTATTTCTTCTACAAATCAGTCCCAAACATCGAATTCGAAAGACTCCACAGGTTTACGTGATGCATCATGGTCGAGATTTGAGGATATTGGATTTTCAGCGAATTTCGATGACGAGGACGAAGATAGCTTTTTGAGTCCACGTAAAAAGCAGCCACAAGGATTAAGGACTACTCCGATGTCTGGAGCTGGCAGACCAGGTGATAGGCCAACGACGCCCTCTTGGGCGGACTTCCTTTCCTCCGGGTTTGTTGATGAATCGCAGAGCGGTCCACCGCCTTTGTTGTTACCACCGGATAAGATCTTACCTCCCATTGATACCAACAGAGGCAGAAGCTCTCAATCGCATCGACCGAGACTGGAATCGACTCAAAACTTGGAACCTGGTGAGCTTGCAAGTATTACTAGATTTGATCTAGATGATTCTTTCTGGTGGGTATGGATTAGCAGTTTGGCCGGCGAGGAAACTCTAGAAAGAAAAGCAGCATTCGGACGTTGCGCATTAATAGAGATTAATCCTAACCCTAACCGTAAGAGAATTACAGGCGGTAGATGGTTGTTGATGGAGGAGATGGTTAAGGGAGCAGCACCTGAACCGGAAGCTGGAGCTTATATCGCGGAGAAGAAATCTTTCTGGGGTCGAACTAAGAAGAATAAGAATACGACTCGACGAAAGTCCGATGGTAAGTCAAGTATGGAACAACCTTCAGGCCTCCGACCAGGACCTGGATATAGTACAGCCGCTAGCAAAACTAGCATTGGACTCGATCAACACGCTCGTATACAAGCAGCCGCCATTCAATTACAACAAAGGCAAAGGGAACAAGATGCAGCAAAGGGGCTTGCGCTTCGTCGAGGCAGAGGAGAATTGGAAACTATTTCGATGAAGACGGCTAGCGTTTTCACGCTGCAACCTGTTATAATGACTGAGGCTTCTTCGGCTATGAAATGGGCCAATCGATACGATAAGGATGCTATTCGGGAAGCCTATCTGGCTAATAATCATACTGGACGTGGCCTGGGACAATCAACTATGCAATCGAATGGTACGCCATTTGCTAGTCAGACGGCCTTATCACCAGGTTTAAATAGTGATAGGGAACTACCACCTACCCCTTCGCCAAATAGGTCTGCGCCTCTACCACCAACCCCTGGACCTCAAGATCAAGAGAAGGCAGATGCTGCTGCTGCAGTTCCTCTACCGGAAGAACATAATGTTCATCCGCTTCAGAGAAAGCCAGTGCCCAGTTCTCCTTCGGCGCCTAAAGCAAGTGAAGAAAACCCAAGATTATCCGGAGAACAATCGTCAAGTCCCGAGAGCAAAAAACAAAAGCCACAAAAATTAAAGAAGAAGGATCCTGCAGCTCCTGGAGGATTCAGGAAATTATTTGGTAGAAACAAGGCAAAGGCACCCAAAGGACCCCCACCAAATGCATCGGAAGCTGCAATGAATGGCAAAAACGGTGGACTTAAACCAGAAGGTAATGGTCTTGCAAGGAAATTTTCCAGAAAGAAGAGCCCTCTTGCGTCACCAGCTTCACCTGATAGCGAGAGTGGTGAAGATGGTGTCTCGCCTGGACCTCCTGCATCCTCAGGTGCGCACACACCCGTTACTCCAAAACAAGAACCATCAAGTGCTCCTTCGGTCCAAGACGATATCTCCAGGATTGATACAATAGATGCAGAAGAAGCACATAATGAATTTTCAAAGTTCGACCAGGGGCCTTTAGATGATGTACCGGCTTTTGTACCTGAGTCCCCAAGGAGGGCAAGTTTTGTACCCGACTCCCCAAGGGAAAGTGAAGATCCCATGAGCCCAATCATCAGAGATGAATTCAATACGGAGTCACCGCTCACGCAACAAGTCTCACCGCAAGACAGATGGGCACAAATAAGACAGAATGCAAAAAATAAGGCAGCTCAGCGGGAAAGGGAAAGTGAGGAACAATCGAGGGGTGGGCAAAGTGCACCAACGGATGATGGTGATGCGGATACTTCAGGAGAAGAAAGTAAGTGTTAATTCATTTTTCTACTTGGATCTTGATTGTGGCTGGGCGGGGAATCTTGGGAAATAGCAAAATATGGGTTGAACAATGTACTAACGAAAGGGAAAATAGCCATCGAATCAAGAGTCGCACGTATTAAGGCCCGTGTCGCGGAACTTACGGGTAATATGGATAATGGAAGTGTGGCCCCTCCACCTTTGAAGCAGAGATAGGGGCTCCTGAGCTGAGGTATTGAGCGTTTCCTGATGGGAAAAGTGCTTCGATCAACATCATAAAACGTTGAACGAGGACCCGAAAATGACCAAGCAGATGGGAGTCCTATTTCTGAACTGGGGGCGGATGCGGACGCACTTTATTTGCTTGGAGGACAGACCTTTTTCACTTCTATCTCGATTTTATTACTCAATAATTTTTTTTCTTCTTCCCTACACTGGGCCGTCGGGACCTTTTCCAGATTCTTACCATCTTTCCTGCTTCCGGCATACGCGCGTATAGGTTGCTCTTTTATTTCTTCCTTCTCCCTGTCTTGCTTCGCTGCGGTGCTGCGCTGTGGGACTTGAGAGTTGTACTTTTTTTCTTGCCGTTTTGAGAGAGAGAGAGAGAGAGAGAGAGAGCGATTTTGGGGTTTCTTATTCTTCTTTATTTTCTGAGATACCATGGTGATTTCTATTGTTGCTTTTTTTCGTTGCTGTTATTTTTTGTGTTTTGAGATGGATAGGTCGGTGTGTGCGTGTTCAGGGGTGGAGGGTGATTGGAAGGAAAGGGGAAATAGTGATGAGACCAGTTGTAGGAACAATAGATTGGACGGTGGATAATTTGTGGAATGTGGGTCTGGTGCGGTGTAGTGATAAGAAAGGATAGAGTAGGACAGACAGGTTATGCGAATGAAAGGAGGAGAAGCTGGATGTAGAAAGCTTGGATGATTGTTGATACCAAGATGCCGGGTAGTAAGTAGATAGTAGATAGTTGCGTTACGTAAGAGTCCTCTGGTCGAGGTCCAGGTTCAGAATCATATCCATAATATTACTAGGACTCTGGGAATGAGTTGATGTGTATGTGATGTGGGAAGTGCTGCGGAGGGCGGGCGTGTGGGAGAAGGGTTTATATGGTGAAAGGTTAAAGGGGTAGAGGCTGAGTGAGTTAAGAGCGAAGTAGGGGAAACTGTGAAGAAGAGTAGTAGGGGTTTGAAGTGAAATTGACATTGGAATTGGAACTGGAATTGCAGGGAAGAGATGCAATGGGAGAAGAGAAATAAAGTGGTGAAGGGAGGTTTGGTTTGCAAAGAAGATATAAAGAAGTTCAGGAAGTAAGTGGAGGGAAATTTCTATATTTGTGTATCGGATGAATTATTAGGATATGGAATATAGATGATTATAAGAATAATTATGAAGGCAGTAAGTATTTGGAACTTGAAAATAATAATTGGATGAGAAAGGAATGTGTTTCTACAACGGGGTGAAAGGTAACGATTTTATTGGAAGGGTGGTAATTAGTCGCTGGGGGTATGGAGCTGACTTGCGATTGGATCGGAGTTAACTTTGTATCCGGATAGGATGTTTGCACTGCTGCTTGGTGGGATATGAGTTGCAATTGGGCGGGATATATGAGGGATGACTTGGTACGAATTTTCCTTTGCGGCTCATCATCTTCGTCTTCGTCTTCATGTTCATCGAAAGTTCGGTCTTTCTTTCCAGTCTTACTCCCAAGCCAAATATGGACACTTTTCATAAACTCAACTAGTTGTGCAACAGCAGCGAGGGTTTGAGTCATTCTATAAGATTTCCAGTGTGTTCTAGTTGTCCTTAACCTCAACTGCATACGCATCCACTTCTTTCTCCGTTTTGTGCTTTCTGGATATCTTTTGAAGCTTTTATATTTATATCTTGGATGAGATTTTTAGCGTTTCGTTTTGTCGTTTGATATGCGTTTCTCTAATTGCAGCGCACAGCTTGTCTTGGTTATCAGACGATATGTTCGTGATCGGATAGGAGATCATATCAAGATATATTGAGAACCTTCGGGTAGTTAGGAGTTAAACTCTATGGTGGAATGGAGTGGTTGGATTAAGATTCGATGCTGGATGTTTGCTTTGTGTAAATAGTCATAGTATGAACTGGTTTTTGCAGATGGGTTTTAAAGAAGGGTTTGCATTATTATGTAATGAGCATTTATTTGTATCATCAACACAATTGAAATTATCCATACATCAATTCAATTCATTCTCATAATATATACTTTAAAGTCATTGTAGTATGAGCTTCATTTTCAGTAATAACAAATTCTCTGAAGTCTTTTATTTATATTATTCCACATCCCAAAACCCAAGTTGAAATCCCAAATCTTGAGCGTTATTTCAATCAGGCGCAGTGGATATAAATTTAGACCCAGTAGCGGTCACGCCATCATCAGCCTCATAAACCTTCCCCTTTTTCAAATTCCTCACTTCCACATTCCTCACTCACACCTCACTCAAATCCCCATTCAAAAGTGGAGACCTACCTACCTACCTCATCATCGCTAAACCATCTCCCCAAATCCAACCCCCAAAAAACCACAACAATCATCCATCCCCCTCCAAAAATTTCAAAAAAAAACTGTACGGGCCCCCCGCGGGGGCCCGTCAGAAACCCCGTCCACTCGAAAGCGGGCAGGATTTTTTCCGAAGTGGCGGCGAGACCAAACAGACCATAGGCGCCTTAGGCCGCGCATACGCGGCCCGATGATCTGTTTGGTGAGTGGAGGGGGTTTGTTTGGGATTATATTTGTGGTTTGTGTTGTGGGAGAGGTGAGGTGTGTTTTACCCGAGTAGTTAGTTGATGGTGAGGAATTATTTTTGGGGTTCGAGTATTGGGATTGTGGTTTTGAGCTTTGTGTTCTTTGGGGTGAGATCTTCAATTGATGCTTCTGGATGTTTGGTTTGAGATTTTTTTTCGAACTTTTCTCTATTGGAGTGTTTGGGGCTCCTGTACTTGGTGTTCTGCTTGCGGTGGGCATCCGACGAGTGGTTGATATTTCTGTATTTTGCGGCGCTTTATAACCAATTCGTGCTTCGATTTAATTTCACTTTCCCTCACGACGACAACGAAAATGACAACGATCAAACAATCTAGCACTATCATATGTAAGTAAATGGAAGTATCTACGGTATTGAAAATCAACAATGATATACTAAAAGCAAATCACCCACTCGATATGTACACATAAAGCTGTATAGTTAGGTTGGTTATAGGACTCTTGACTTTATATATCTACCACGCAACCTTGAGCTGCTCGATGTGCTTGAAAAACGTTTGCGTTGAACCTCTTGAGCTAGAAATTTGGGGGTATTTATACATTTTCAGGGATGACTTAAAAATTCCCGCGGATGGAAGTATATGTAGATGGCATTCACTAGAACATATCCATAAACATCCATCTATTACAATTCGCAATTCATTCACTAACTCAAATCAAGTCCAATTCCATGCACCCTCCCCACAATCCCAAAACGGCATATAAAGCCAGTACTCCGCGCATCAGAGACAGTTCTCCAAACTTTGGATCACCACAGATAAGGCTGAAAATGGTGTGAATATAAGAGTACGCTGTGCAGTAAATACACTTCTCCGTCTTTAGTCTCACGTAACGATCAAGAGATCTCGAGGCAGGCAATCATCCCTACGGTTTGTAGTTCTCGTCCGATGTGTTACATCAACATTGACATCGAGATCAACGACAGCAATCAGCAAACAACTCATACCCGACAACGATGATGGAATTCTCAGAAAACAGAAGACAAGTAAGTACGCTAATAAAGAAAGATGGAACAACCAATATACCGAAGTCCTAGGCGCTTCAAACGAAGCATTATGAAAACAAGGAATGATCAGCGAATCACATATCAGTCACGCTGAGAAATCCAACAACCATTTCTTTTTCTTGCTTAATGTTTGTACTA
The DNA here is from genome assembly GCA_000812885.1 of Lanzia echinophila. Classification (NCBI taxonomy): domain Eukaryota; kingdom Fungi; phylum Ascomycota; class Leotiomycetes; order Helotiales; family Rutstroemiaceae; genus Lanzia; species Lanzia echinophila. Next base: position 6,288 of record JWJA01000095.1, read on the forward strand.
GCAAGATATTGAGTAAAAGGGTTTCAAGTTTCCGTATTGCTTTATAGTTTCCATAGATGATACTGGGTTATAACATACCGATAAAATCTAAACCTCGTACTTTACAAGCTCCATAAAAACTCAAAAAGCAAAATCTTACAACCAATTTTACGCTAACCCAAAAAGAAAGGCTATCAAGTTTACCTTCCTATCTAGGAAAATAAACTCTATAACCTTCCTTTTTAGGCATTAAATTAAAGCTTTAGCTATTATATTTAAAAACATTAAAAAATTTTCAATTAAATACTTTTTATAATAAATTAATTAATCAGTACCAATATATATAATTTATTATAACATACATATTTCAAATCTATCAATTAAACTCTTCAATTACATATAAAAATAATATAATTTATCAAATATTAATTTTTACACTTTAAAAAATAATGGGGTATACACTAACTAATACCCAAATCCCATTACTATATACTGAATAATATTCAATAACCCAATAAAAACACCTCGTTAAATCAGTCGTAAAACCTTGCTGCTAAAGTCTCCATGAAACCTAAAAAGTTTAAGACGTATAATTTCTAATATGGGGTTATAATGACACTAGCCTTTGATTGATACTGTGTATGATTCACTGGAATCATGTGCTTAAGTGTACCCGGATTTACAGCATAACAAACAAACGACCCATCACCCACAAGCCAATGTGACCATGAATAGCATACACTATGAATGATGCATTTCCAAAAAGACACTGGCTTATATCGTACCAAACCACTCAACTTTTGTTGCAATCTAAGCCCCAACTCCCACGGTGCCAACTCCATAATCCACAAATCATCCCCTCATTTTCATCCCCTCACACACAACCCCTTCACATATCCCCCTTACCAACCCCCGAATCAACCAACCATCGTCTTCCCAATCTCACTCCTCCATCCCTTCGCCCTCTCAAACCCATTTTTCTTCTCCTGAAAATCCATCATCGCCTGGTAGACTTCTTCTTCCGAATTTAGGACAAACGGTCCGTATTGTACAACTTTTTGATCGAGTGGTTGACCTGCTACCAAGACTTTGAGTAGTGTTAGTACATGTTGTGATATACATGAATGAATAGTTTGAAGATGGATAAGTAATAAGGCATTAAGGCTGCAGATAGAGGTGCGGGGTCATTGGCCCTGTATCTGATCTATGTCGGTACCTGCAGCTCATCTGGAGGTGCAAATGCAAAGCACGAAGTGGGAGGTGAAAATCCCAAGCCCGAGGCCGAGCACTTGCTCCGCCAGACCCAAATTGTAGAGAGCTCATTTAACCCCACATACATGTGATATTTCCAACTTGGTAACGTAACTTCCGAACTCGGAGAACAACTGGGTCATCCTGCATGACTAGTACAAAAACTTTTCCAGCCATCGGATAATACCCGGCCAAAATATCTTCCCCACCCTTCTAATATATGAAATTTTAAGCTTCACCCCAACATCAATTCTCAGATGAACAACAGCGTTTGTGGTTTAGTGGTAAAATCCATCGTTGCCATAAATTGATTCATTCGATTATTCAACTTCGATGGGCCCCGGTTTCGATTACCGGCGAACGCATTATGAAGCTATTCAGAGAATTATCTTTTTGTAGTTTGAAGCTATTCAACCAATTTTTTTTTGGAGGGAAACCATCTTCGTAGATAATTTCCCTCTTGTTGCTGTTATGGTGGCGTTGAGGCTTTGATGCCGTTTTGGCTTTCCCCTTTTGCAACCGAGAACAAGTAATCGCTAAAACTCAAGGGAAGGAAGAAGAGACAAACGAATGGGAGACACTTACAAATACGACCATTCTCCGTGGCATCATCTTCCACTTCCATGGTCACAACATCCCCCTCCTTTTCGAAGACCACATTGAAGTACTGGTCAACTCTCTTCCTTTCATTCCCGGATCCAAAAACCGTCTTCCCACCCAAAGTATAAGCAAAAGCGTTCCACCCCACAGGTAACTCTTGTTCAATCTTTCCACCCGGCTTAATCTCAATATCGAAGATGTAAACCGGCGTATAAGCAAGCTCTTGCACACTATCCACACCGTGACTCTTCCCACTAATAATCTTCACATGTACTTTATCATTATTGATATCAATGGAGGGGATTTCTTTCGCTCGAAGATCGCGATAGCGGGGCTCGCATTTCTTGAGTTTTTCGGGTAGATCAACCCATAGTTGCATGCCAACATTTTCGCTGCCGTCGAGGTTTTGGCGTGGCATTTCGGCGTGCATGATTCCTTTCCCAGCGGTCATAAACTGTAAGTCGCCAGCTTCGATGGTTCCTGCGTTTCCGGCGAAGTCCTCGTGGTCGACGGCGCCTTTAAGGAGGTAGGTTATGCTGCGGGGGAATATGTTAGTACTTCGATACAGCATTGATATAGTAGTAAACTTACGTCTCTTGTCCTCGATGTGGATGATCTGGAAACCCTGCTCCGGGCTTAATGCTAAAATGATCCAGCATAAGAAACGGCGAGAAATTCTTCAACTGCGGTGTTCCAATTGAACGACGAACTCTTGCGCCCGCACCCTCAGCTTGTTCGCGCGCAAGAAACACCTTTTGGATACCTCTTGGAGTCGTCATATTTGTTGTTTTTGAGCTGAAAAATGTATATACAGGAGATTTCTGCAGAGATTTGAAGGAAGAGGAAAAGGTATTGGAGGTATTGTTGTTGTTATTCAAGAGTTGCGTTATAGCTTCGATGTTTGCAATGAGGGTTTCGCGATATGTAATTGAGAACGCAGCAATAATGAGCGAAAGTAGGAGGAATAACTTCATTAGGATATCATATAGATTTTATACTATACTGTGAGTACGAACGAAAACAAAGAGAAAGAAAAGGAAGGTTCTTGAATGCTACAAAAGTGGTGTAGAGGGGCTGCCTCACTATGGAGAAGGATAGCTTGAATTGATAATAATTGCTTTGTATTGCTTATGAATTGATGAATAATGGTCAAGGCTAGAAAGCTTAAATGAAGCTTCGACCAATGATATATGGATAAGATTGGAAATGTGGCTGGAGCTTTAGTAATTGGTTGATTTGATTGGTTAGCTTTGCTTTGGTAATTATTTGAAAGCAATTCGCAATCTAGCCTTACCCCACCATTGGTCATGGATGAGATGAAATCCATATTTCACATCAATTCCACCTTATTGTATAGAATTAATGGCTAATCATTACTCATGATTATTGTTCAGATAACACACTCGAGATGTGAAGAAGTCAAACACCAAGTTTATTGTTTTTGGCTGGTTATTATCTTGTTCGACGCCCACCAGAAAAATTGTTTAGCTCCTTGGAATCAGGCTCACCGGGACTCGGAAAAAATTAGGAATTCAGAGGTATCCAAGTTCACACTCCTTTACAAACAATTCCTCCCAAGCAAGCCACAACAACCTCTCCCTCGCCGTTTCACCCCTCAAACCTTTTTCCCATGAGGCTTCACAACCGCCTGAACAACCGCCGCCCCATCCCTATAAGAATCCAAACACTCATTGACCTCCTTCACATCCAACCCCTCAATAACCCTAAACTGCGGTATCTTCACCTGTCCGCTAGTAATCCAGCCCACTAGATTCTCCCAAAACTCCTCCGGAACCGCCTCCCTCACCCCCAGCACCAACTTCACCTTCGCGTTCTTCTTCCCCGTCTTCTCTAACAACTTCACCGCATCACTCTCATGCAACGTTAAAACCAACGCGCCTTCACTATCACTTATAGCCTCGACAGCCAGCTCATGCGTCCAATTCACACAATCAAGAATCAATCCCGGATTTTCTTCTTTAAGCACACCCACCAAATCCGGCTCATACCTATCTATGATTTTCGTCGCCCCCAATTTCCGCAGTTCCTCTGTACGTGAAGGTGAAGCCACGGCCACAATCTCCCCAATACCCACCATGTTAGCAAACCGAATAGCCAACTTCCCAACCTGTGCTCCCGCTCCAATAATGACGATTTTTCGATCCCCATAACCATAATCGCTTTTCCCCTGAAAAGGCGGATCGAACCCTGCATACTTGTCCCCAAATAGCGCCGCAAAACTCGTCACCGTATTAACTGGCAACGTCGCCATCTCTTCATCGCTAAACCCCTCGGGAACTCTAGCCGAGTACCGTGTATCAAGTAAAGCATATTCCTGCAAGCCCGTTGAATCGGGCAATGGAGCAAGGGGATCCCCTTCGCCGAATATGTGCTCGTCAATCTTGTATTTGGTGACTGAGGGCCCGAGTTTGGTGACGATGCCTGAGATGTTGATTCCTGGGATGTAGGGTAGATGTCTGCCGATGAAGAGGCCGCTGTCGCGGCCGTAGGTGTCATGGGGGAGAACTATATTTACATTCATGAGGTTAGTTTTTGGGTATGTGAGATTGGGGGTTAAGAAGCGAGAGAGTATGTACTTTGAGCGGCGGTGACTTTGACGAGGACTTCATTGGGGCCAGGAGTGGGAATTGTACGGATTCCCGACTTGACTGGTTTCCCGATCTCGGCGACAAAGATCGCGTTTTGCATGGTTGCCATGTTGATGAATTGAAGTAAGTGTCTTTGAGTGTGATGAATCTGTGTTTTCTGTGTTTGAATTTGATAGCTTCATCAATTCATGAATATGCGATCTGGGATATACATGTATTCGCAATCATCATGCTGTGTAACCCTCATCGGATCGCCCAACATCCTAGAAGAATAACAATCGCCGATCTGCCTCGGTCGGAGCCTTTGGTATTCATAATCTAGCTCGCAAGCTTTCAACGTTTAATCCAATCATGATGAATTATTTCTCTTGTTGGGGGGTATGGAAACTGCTCTAACTTGTCAAGTATTCCTCCACTTAGCCGAGGACAATCACCCACTTTAGCCGAGGGATATGCCTCAACGACTAGTATCCTGATTTCAGGAACGTCATAGAGAAAAGATCGACGTAAAAGGCTTGATAAAGTCTTGGTAAATTCTTGGTAAATTTTGGAAGTCCGATTGGTTATGTGTTTTTTATTTTAATTTGAAATTATTTGAATTTCGGAGCTAAAATAAATTCTTTTTGAGCCAATTAGTTCTTGTAGTTTTCAAGGGAAGGAGGGACGAGCCTTGGACACCCGCCCAGTTACCGCTATCTAATAGGTGTCGTCGAGGCTCTTGGGTACGCAGTGCACCATCAATATTGTTTACTAATCATAACGGTAGATTCTATTTCTATCAATGATTTCTGATCATGTTAAGCAGATTGTGCATGGTACGCGCTTCTAACCACTTCTATTTGCAGATTTGACGTTTGTAAGATCATTGAAGTTTGAACGGTAGCAAAAATCGGCCGTACTAAATAACCTCACTTCAAATATCAACAAATCTCGGCCTGTTCCGTGATCACATTCGCGCATAGGATGTCTAGGTAGGTAGATACTTTTGCGTGAATTATTTTGGTACCAAGATGAGGTTTAATACTGTGTATCTCATTTGATTCTTCGAATGTGTTGAAATTCGATTTTTAACTTTAGTGTTTGGTGATTATCTTGAAGGTTGATGAGTCCAACCCAAAATGGCGCCAACCTCCGTAAGTTCTACCCTTCCTCTCCCTTCCCCCTTTTTATCACTCGCCATGTTATGTTTATTTACCTTTCGGCATGCCAACTAATTCGAAAACATTTGCGGCGCTTTCCCCGGCAATTAGTCTCAAAAGGTATTGGCCGTACAACCCCACCGAAGAGAAATCCTTCTCATCCGCCGAGCGCAACCTCTTGTATGAATATAAATGTGGGGCGGATGGCCCACAGTGCATGGCGCAATCGATCTGTTCCGCCGCGGGATACTCAATTACATCGACAAAACGGGGTGGGAGGATCCCGCCATGGGGGTAACGTATCGCACCTAGACTACCATCAATGTCTGTCCGCCCGACAGACACCTATGGGACCCAGCCAGCTCAGCATATGCAAGCCAGCGGTACTGTGCGTATTCACGACTGCAGTTTATAGTCTTTTACGCAGGGCTAGTCAACCTGGCATTTTTAGAGAAGGCGCAAGCCGATGTGCTGGGGCGGGCCGAGGCACACTTCGATGGGCAGCGGGCACGCGACGGGCGGTTTCGCAAGACAGCCGTTGATATAACGCGTCGTGTGCACGAGTGCTACGGGAGTGTCGACGACGGCTACACCAATTATGATGGTTTTTTGACAAAAAAAAAAGCGCTCTCATCAGCGCGGAAGGAAATTCTTGCCGAATTTGACGAGATGCGTGACGAGATGCTGGGTGCTAGCGTGGAGGACTTCCACGAGTTCTCACATGTGGGTTGGTGGTACCAGTACGGGTTCGTTTTGGAGCCCAGGAAACTCAATTGGCAGCATCCTACATTCTAATAAGATGCTGACTGGGAAGAAATTCAGAGCGCATTGTAATACGGTTAATGACTCTAAGGAAATCAGCACTAAGGTGGCCATGCGAGCAGTTAGCCATTTTGGATATGTATCCACTGTATATGGATATTCATCATCTCGTTCCTCATCCACTCCATCATCCACAAACCAGAAAGCACCCGAGAAACCTCAGAAAAACAAAGAATTGGCAAAAGTTATAGGAAGAAAGACATCAACAGAGACAGTAGAAAAAGGAAAAGGGAAAGGAAAATCATTAGCAAAAAATCAAGATAAGCATCAAAGACAGCAGACACAACATCGCGACACATCACCATCAACAACTAAGAATCATAATAAGACAATTGAGAATAGAACAGCACATCAAGAACGAAGACAAAGACATCTATCAAGGGAACGAAAAGAACCAAAACAACAACAAGCAAGAACCCCAGTTACCCAAACTGCCAGTACAAGTAGTTCGCCTCAAACAACATCATTTCTACCTCCAACATCATCTCTACCCCATACAGATAAGATTCTGCGACAGTAAAGTCAACGATAAGGTGACACTATTGGCCCACGGATAGGCCTATATTGGTGTGCCAGCACCAGTGTTGCTAATAGCGTTACTGGATTAGTGGTCTGTGCGTTATAGAGCAGCTGCGCTAGCCAAGCCAGCCAAATTAACCGCCAAATAAATAGTAATATTAACATTTCAAATTACAAATATGTAATAAAAGTACGTAGACAAGTTAGCCGGTTCAACTAGTTTCAGCCTTCGATACTTCCTTAAAACTTGTTGGTAGTTCTTTTTTCTTTGCAGTGACAAGTTGAATTACTCGATTCCTAAGTTGCAAGATGATTTGTGTTGCGGTGCTGCGTAGTCGCAGAAACATTTAACATCTACAAAAACCACCCATCAACAAACCTAACCAGCACACACACACACACACACACACACACACACACACACAAACTCAACCTCCAAAGTCTTCAAGATAAACATATACATACGCTTTTTCCCACTATCCCACCATCCCCAAATATCAAACTGTAACAGTTCCCGGCAACATACAGCCTATTAACAGCTCAAGATGCCCACCCACCCACTCTGGCCCAAGATCCTAGGGCAAAAGATTGTGTATCCATCCTAGCAGAGAGAACAGACCAAGGCAGTGGGTGCAAAGGCAAAGGAAGGGAGAAAAGATTAAACTGAGAAAGTAAACAGCTATTTGAAGATATGGATGCCTGCCTGGTTTGCCATATCTGCACTCTTGGGTCAAATTCTCCAAGGCTACTTAGCCATCGATGCGCTTGCTTGACGAATATTTGACTAGACTGGACTGGACTGCAGTGGCTTCTCAAATGCATTGCATAGAATCTAACCGGATCTGCTTGTGTTCAATGGAGTATATGGAGTATATTGAGTCGCTCGCAATTGGCCAAGCATTGAGGAAAAATTTTATCCATAACAAATGAAACAAATAAATATCCAATATACAAGATGCAAATGTGGTCATAATAATACGACTCCTAACCAACTATTTGTTCTTCTTCGATGCTGCTCCAAGATCTAATGAGCGCAACTCCAATTACGCTCAAAGTGTATATAATCAAGAACCTACTCATCTAGATAAGTCATCATCGCGAAAAAGTACGAACCAAGGTCCTTTCCTCAGTGCTCGATAATATCTAGGCTAGAATGCAGATATGTTTACCTCATAAGTACCTAGATAAGTATTCTGTGATAGCGATGAATAAATCGTCAATTCTAACGAACTGCTGCTGATAAATTTGACATCAATTGAGATGTTACTTGATAATTTTCAATGTATGCGTACACATTGAAAGAGAGAAAGAGTATATATACAAAGTGAAACCCGCAAAGTCGTAAATTGTTGAAGCAGCTCATGTCTGCATCCAACAATTATTCGTACTTCCGATCTCATTGGCATCAGTGATACCATAAAAGAGGTAGTAAAACATAACTATATATGACCAAGTGTTACTATAATATAGTAAAACATAAGACTGAGGTCATTATCATAAACTCCAAATCCAAATAAGAGAGCCACCGTGACGTTCATCATTCATAACCTGTGAATCATCAAAAGAAATTGCACCTCCCACTCTAGTAATTCAATTCATCTAACCAATGAATTGCTAAAAGTATGTATATGAAAAGAAACACCTTACTTGAACCATACCGTCTGATGACTAAAAAGACAACGCAGAATCATAAGGAAAATTTACAGGGTTAACGCCAATAGATTGGTCGTCGAAGACTTGAGGAAGAGAAGAAGGATCAAAGAATGCCGCATATGGGTCATTCACATTGGAAAAGGAATTGAAGTCAAAGTTCGTTTGACTCGCGTTGAAGTTCATTGATACATCAATGTTCTGCTGCGCGGTGTTATCGAAGTTGAAGTTTTCGAAGGTTTGCGTGGTGGGTGGATGGATGCCGAGCATCGAAGGGTCGTTGAAGGCGTTATCGAAATTGGCGGCTGTGTCGTTAATTGAAGACATTTCATCGAGAATATTCTCGTTCGAATTCTCGTCCTCGTCGTCCTCCTCTTGTTGAGTGCTCGAGGAGTAGTCGGAAGCCGGCTCTTCTACTTCCTGCATCCAATTCTTTAACTCCGACATAGGAGGCCAATCTCCTCCCGCTTTGCCGCCGCGCTTTTGCGAATCTTCGACCTTGCTATTCTTGCTTCTACCCTTAGACTTTGGTTTGAAGTGTGCTCGGCGAAGATGTGCAGCAGCATTATAGTATGCTCCGTACTTCTTCTTTTGCGTCGCACATGCCTTGCATTTTGATAGTGGTAGCACAGGCTTTTCGCGACCTTGACTGGTCGGCGGTTCAATGCAAACCCACTTCTTCACCATCAACTTATGTTGTCGGTCAAAGTGTCTTCGCAGCTCATGCTCGCCACGAAAACCGTCAGGCTTTTCATCGCACAACTTGCAAAACACACGTTCGTGTTTTGGTCGTTGATAAGTACGTTTCTCGATAGCAATTTTGTCTTGTGACCCATCTTTCGATTCGAGTCGAGTCATTGATTGTGACGAGTTGACTCGGGACATCGAATTATCTTCATAACCACCTTTGGGCATGAGAGGTCGAGCAGCGGCCATGTTACTGACCTGCAGCCGCTGCTTATTGCGAGATGATGATGACATTGTCGATGAAACACTTTCAATCGATTGTGATTTTTCCATCTTTTCACCAAAAGATGCAGGAAACTGAGACTGTGCAAGTGCTTCGGCAGTAGGAAAAGAAAAGGAAAATGGAGAATCATTGCCAACACCACCAGCCCCAACAAGCAATTGGGTCTGTTCTTCGTCTGAACATTGACGAGTATGATGAGCAGAAAACTGAGGAGCAACAAGATAAACAGAATCATCAAAATTGTTGATGTCTGTAGAAAAGGAATTGTTCGAATCGAACTTCATCATTTCAATACTTTCCACCAAAGGCTCATTAAAGAGACTATTTTGGCGACTCATGTTACTTGTATGCGTAGTAGCATCAGTGAGAGTCGTCGTCGTAGGGGTACTTGGTATTTGCATGCTGAAAGATTGTCGAGATAATCTGTGTCGAAGTGGTGCCGATGAGTGCATAGCACCCGGAGAGGGCGTAATCGAAAGAGGGGTGGTTGTGACTCCAGTGATGCCGTTGCGATAGAGGAAGTCACCCGGGTTTTCTCCGACTTGCGGAACCTCCAAAACTTGTTCTAATTCGGGTTTTCGTTGTGATAGAGATCTTTGGATAGGTGCCTGCGTTTGATGGGAGAATGTATAAGAACTATAAGGTTGATCTTGGTTGACCCAAGCTTCGAAAGCCGGGTTTCCTCGGCGAGAGTCATTCTGAAGTGGAGGAGGCATCGCGCCATTCTGGGTGAAGGGTAACTTTCCGGATCGCGTTGAAGTGTTGCCGATTGAATTGCTTCTCATCATAATGGGTTCCGATTGATGAGACAAAGATCGAGTTGTCGGAGGTGCTTCGATCCAATCCTAAGTATTATTAGAGCCAGATCAAGGACTATGTGACCAAAGGGGGAGTTCCTACTAAGGAGGGTTGTCGGGACATTGCAGCCCCATTACTTGACATGCTGCGGGGAACATTGTGCCTTCGGTAGTTTTGTTGTTTGTATATTGGTGACCGATGTTGTGGGAAGGAGGCCGTTGGGGAAGAACCGGATGTGAGGGATGCAATCTGTGCCTGGATTTTTTCTTGTTGTGCCAAGAGGAACTGCAGTTCGAATCACATATTAGTCACGCTGAGGAATCCCACAACCATTTCTTTTTCTTGCTTAATGTTTGTACTAGCAAGATATTGAGTAAAAGGGTTTCAAGTTTCCGTATTGCTTT
>JWJA01000099.1:0-20053 GCA_000812885.1 Lanzia echinophila
GGCAAAAAGGCAACCGGCTGGCGACAACAAAAGTAGTGGCGAAGCAATCTAGTACACTCAATTTCAAGAAAATGAGCTTTGCTTTCAATTTCGAACGGTCAGATGCTTCCAAATCTCTTCACACATGCCAGTCGATTCGCATAACCTCACGAAATCTATGATCAACGACGCTTATGCTACCCACATCATCAACAACACCAACTTGTGGTTAACGATTAACGATTACCTCACTTTGACTCAACGAATTTCTTTTGTCATCATGATATCGGGCAGAATTGATGCATATATATCTTTTGTCTAGGGTTTCTCAACGTCTTTTCTTTTTGCGCAGTACAATACCAGGTTACCTGCACTTCTCTCCTTGGTATTTTCGGGAAAGGATATGTTTGGCGGCAGGTATTTGATACAGGGTGGGTTGCGTACACAAACAACGAGCGATCGAGCGGGAGGACTGGCGTTTTGATCAAAGGGGGTATAAAATGAAAGAACGAAAATACGGATGGGGAATATCAAAAAAGACAAAATATTATAGAAATCAATCACAGCTCCAATACGCATGCACCAGATATACCTCAATATCATGTTTTTTTTTTTTTTAATTTTCTTGCCCGTTCTTTTTCTACTGAATTTTATGAGCGAGGGATAAGTTACTTCTCTTATGCTGCTATGACAGGTGCTTGCTTGGGTCCTTCAAGGGGGTTCTTATTGTTGTCGCCGTCATCGTCGTCATCATAGTTTTTGTGTGAAATTCCGCAATGGTGATGAATCCCACTTTTACGTATTGTAGCTGTAGCAACTTCCGCAACGGTGATGATCCGTCCCACTTTCTTCCGCAACTCCTTTTCGAAGCTATTCCCAAGCAATGACTCACACTATATGGGTGTTCATTCAGCAGAGTAAGTATAATTAGTTAGATTTTCTCATGAATCACTTACTATACTGTACTGTACTGACTTGATTTCTTCGGTAGTTTGTATTGCTTTATTTTTTGGATGTGGTGGTTTTGGAAATGCGGGATTGGGGACTGGGGAGTTTCTTATGGAGATAGGTATGTTTGTTGGTGTTGGTTGTGTTGGTTCTTGGGTAAAGGGTGACGGACGGTGATGTATTTGTTTCTTGATTCGAAGCCTTTTTGACTCGAAGCTTTTTGAAAGATCCGTGAACGCTGATTCATGTAGAAGATAAATCAGAACCTTGTGTAGTATCAAATCGAAATCCGATATTATGAAGGGATTGAATGTTTGATTGAGACCTTAAGACTGATGATGCTTGAATAACTAACTGATTGAGATTTGAATGAATGACTGACTGGGAGTTGGATTTTGATACTTTTTGGATAACTGACTGGGACTTGAACATTGGGTTGTTGGCATCTGCACTTTGTTCGCATCAACCAAAACTTCATGATGGTTTGCTATGACATAAAAATCTTTGAAATGGCATTCCGAATATCTATTGCAGCGCCAGACTAGTAAAGCATATCAACTTCCACAAATTGATTGCCCTGATCCAATCTTTTTTAAGCTGGATGGCGCTGTTAACTAACTCCTCATTCGGATCCTTGCAAAGCGCATAGATGGACATATGATCTTGCATAGACCATTCGACCATGATTGACGTTGGTATGATACCAGCTTTCTGAATACCCATCCCGGTTTCTATCTGTATTCTCCTGGCTTTTGCTGGCATCTTTCTCTCCCGCTTCTGTATTCCGAGATACATTTGGGAAATTGGTTTTTGATATAATATACGAAAAGCTTTTCTTAACGATATTCCTATGACAACTTTGCGAGTGTGGACAATTTTGTGTCGTATCGCCAGTTGAGAAGAGAGCTTGCAGAAGCTAGAGATGAGGGAAAGATCGGCTGCGAAGTGAAGAAGGCACTACTAGATACCACTCCAACAGAACATGAGCTAGGAACAGGAAAATATGAACTACAATCGCCATGGATGGCATTGATGAACTGGTAGTCGACTATTGCTACCCCCCAGCATGTCATAACCCAGCTCCCATCACCATGTTGAGATAGTCCAAATTCAGTGCTTTACTTTTGAAGAACGATGAGTTCTTGGCCACTGCGATTCTAACGCACGCGTTGAAAGTCATGGTCGGAAGCTTGGGGATGAAGGGCTGTATTAACTCGAGAAACTTCTTGAAGGTCTTGTGGCTCTTTGATTTCGTTTCTTCAGCCTAGACGTTTGTTCTTTTTCACTCTCTTAATCCATCCAGTCTGAGGATTAGCAGCCTGCTTCTTCAAAGACCAAATGGATTTTATCGATGTTCGATGTCACTTTCATCCACCGATACCTCCAATCGTCTCCTAGCTCTTAGCTCACACGCAATCTTTGATAGACAAAATCTGATGAGACACACAGTCAAATCAAGCCATCTCGTCTGCGTGTGTATCTGAGCAACAAGAAAGTGTTAAGAGGAATATAATTCATGAGCTATAATTCCTCTTTTCCCCTTTCCCCTTCAAACAACATGACTACGTATGTACGAGTATGTACCAGTAGTGCATGACGTGCTTTGAAATCAAATATTATTACAAATCAGATTCATGCGGGATTCCGTGTTGTGGGACCAACTGCGGTGTGAGCTTGACGATGAGAATGGGGAAATTATGCTTTTTGAACCGACGATCACGGCGGAATTGAACGATGAATGATTCCAAAGAAACCCTGAGTCTGAGCTCGGACGACAAATTCATAGCGGGGGTGTTGTGGAACCGAGACTACGAGGAAGGCGCTTGTTGTCGGTGTGGAGTACAGATCTTGATGACAAATGAGAGTCCCTGCCTCGTATATACTAATAACTTTGCCTGAGTGAACAAAATAGGTTGAACGCTTTGCACATATCATGAGGTGAAATCAGCCAATTGAAACTGTTGGACATGATATTTCAAACTGGATTTATTACCAGATACGGTTATTGATACAACCTAAAAGTGTTTACTGTTCAACCCGTAGTGTCAGCTCTGTACGTACTGTACTGCAGGATAAAACGCGAGACAGAAGACACCGGTCCCCTTACATGCGTGCGGAAAATTTGGATTGGTAATGCGGCTGTATATCTGATGAGGGGTCATGTCATATCTCATACTGGTATGTATGCAAATAAGTGGAGTTGACAGGTGTTGGGTTGGATTGTGATTGTATAAAGTGAGAGGTGAGGAAGGTGAATGTTTCCTACTTTCCTACTTCAGCTCTAAATCTTTATACATATGATCAAGTCGAGATTTCTCTACACTTGCAACACCATTCTCAAGAATCCAAAATCAACTTTTATACCCAACACTTTCTCTTCTCGAAATTCTCCCTTTCGTAATATCCACTCAATCAATATGTCTCTCTCTCTGTACGATGTTGGCATCGCACCTATCATCAGGAACATTGAGATTTTGCAAAGTCAGTTTCTTCTTCTATTGGTCTTTTTCATCGTCTTACTTTCTTCTGTTGGTACAGTATATACAACACATGGCTAACTCCCGCATAGAAATCCTCAAAAAGTCCCATGATCACGTTGGTGGAGACGAGTCTAAATTCATCCATGCAAAGCTCATTGATGACATGGGCGATTTGATCTTTCAGATCCAGCGAATTAGTGATACCGCTAAGGGTGCGGCTGTTAGATTGGGTGGCGCGGAGCCTGTGGCCCTCGCTGATGATGAGAAGGATGTGAGTTTTCTCTTCTATTCCTTGTTGTTTTGTTTTGATGGTGGCTTCTGGATTCCTTGGGAAGATTCTGCAGCGTACGTGTCAATCAGAGAATTCCGTCAAGTGTTGAATTCGGAGTGGGAAAGGAAATGGAATCCTTATACTTGGAGGTAATGATGGAAGGCATATATGTTATTTCATCGTTATTTTCCCCGCCACAGCCAGATTACACCTATAAGACATCTGTTCATTTCATCCACTTTCTACCTTCCTTGTTGCGTTCAATTCCATTCGACCATTCCACTTTCCTACATTAACCACACCCCGACTAACCCTCCCTCCACAGTTCCCAGCCATCGTCAAGCGCCTCGACCGCACCCTCGATATCCTCAAATCCGTCAAGCCCGAGTCCATCAACGGAAAGGAAGCTACTGAAGTAACGTATCCGACGCGAGATGGGCAGGTCAAAGCCTCGGGAAAAGACTACCTACTTCAGATCGTCTTACCAAACCACTACTTCCATTTTGTAACAGCATATGCAATCTTGAGGAAGGAGGGTTTCCCCGTCGGGAAGGGCGATTACTTGGGGCAGGTTTGATTGGATTGTTTGTTGGATCGGGCAGGAGAGAGAAAATTAAGATGAGATTTGAGGGGCATGCCACATATTTGAGATAAGTTTAGAGAGAGGAGTTGAAAATTAACGAATTCAAAATTTGGACGAGGAGTTCATGATCTCTCGCCGAAGAGATTGTCCCCGGATGACTGATTTGTAACAACTTTATTAGCTGTGTAATGAAGTCAAGTGCATTGAGATTGCCTTCAGTTGTTCAAGTTACTTGCATCTGATATCAGTATCCTTATACTTCCCTGCACACTGCCCCCGAACACCGACGTCAAACCTGCCCATTAACTGCTTTCGTACGAAGATCTGCTCTACCAATTCATCTAACAAAGTCAGACATTCTATGCGTAAGACTTTCAAGTGATAAGTATGCAAAGACCTGCCTTTTGAAGTTCTCAATGTCCGAAATGATATGGTACTTTCAAGTGCTAGAAATATATTCTCGAATTCTCAATGTTCGAGATATTGTTTGCCCTTCACGTAACTTCCATCTCACGTCTTAGTCTATAACTGCCAAACCCTTTTCTCATTCATTCCGATAACCACCCTTCTTGCAACCGATGTAGTATCTCACATACCATCACATAAACATGACAAGAAAAGGAGATATCTCAGCAGAGACCAACTCGGCTTCTGCGCTTCTTGGCTGCTGGACTTGCAAAGGTATAAATACATAACATACAATACAACAAACCAAATCACAATCCATTCCCCACCGTAAATTACAACTAATTAACCAACCCATCGTCCTCACAGACCGTAAAGTCCGCTGTGACCGCACCGTACCACACTGTCTAAACTGCAGTCGCGTCAGAAAGTGCCAAGGATATGGAGTCGGGCTTTCTTGACCAAAAGCTAACACGAAACGAGTTATGTTGGGAAACATGACATCTTCGTTATGAAGGAAGTCCAGTAGTAGACTAGAACTGGTAAAGGTTCCTGAGCTTAATATTATCCATACCTCGTTTGATGCATAGCTATCTGATGGATGTGAGTATTAGGATGTGATGTCTTTTTGTTTTCTCTGCTTCAGGGAATGAGGCTATGCTGCCGAATGGCTCATGAATAGATGGACAAAGCTTTGCTGATAAGATATATAGATACCTCCTGGTTGATTAAAGTTTCTTCTACCAGACCTTCGAATTATGCCTCAAGTGTTACCATGGAACCCCTGCCCCTAGAGGGCTTAGACAGAGAAGCCGAACTAATCTATTACTGTGAGTATACCCACCCAATCAACTACCAATATGCCATCACATCTAAATTGAAACACCAAACAGTTGCTATCACCACCGCCATCACTTCCCTCTCCGTCTTCAACTCCTCCGTTGCTGAATTTGGCCTTATCAAACAGCAGCCTCTCCCCCAAAGCAGTTCTGTTAGTCATCCTCTCCATAGCCTCTCAACATCACGAAGACTTACAATCACCAGCCGTGCAATTTGCGACCGCTGCCATCAGCGCGCTCGCCAAGTCCGCCCAAAACCGGATTCTCGATACCATAGAAGCAGCGCAGCATGTGGCCGCCTATATGCTTCTGTTCTTTCGAGGTAAGTTCGAATTAATCCCAAGAACAGCAAACATCCTAGTGTTGAAACGAAATTGATATCAATCCCCTACAGTTGCAAACATACAACACATTTCCTGATTCCAATCCTCGGCAACGAAGCGCGCAGAACACTGACGAGCAGCGAATTATGATCCTCGATTTATTGATGCATACGGAGCAAATTACTTCTCCGCGCAAATCAGATTATGTGAGGATGAGCTTGCGCTTTATGGATCAAGAGGATCTTTTATCTGATACAATTTTTAATTCAAAAGACGTTTTTATTCATACAGACATGTCCACTGCAATTATTAGCCAGGCTCCGAATTTATTAGTTGGACAGTAGAGTAGGGGTTATAAGGTCAATTAAACAATTTCTCATCGCCAAAGAGTCCGTGAGCGTACGCGCAGCGGTTATTTGGCCCAACGGTAAACGGCTCCGTTGGTCGCATACGGAAAAAATCCACCCGCTTGGATTTCTGTGGGCCCCGCGGGGGCCTAGAGCCCTTACGGAGGTGGCTCGTACAGTTTTGCTATTTTTTTGGAATTTTTATTTATTCTTTTGGTAATTTTTTGGGATGTGGTTGGGAATTTTTGGCGGTGCTGATTGTCGGCTCTCGCTATGCGAGGGCCTCTAACGACAGCCCCACTAGAACCGACTATTAAGGTGAATGCACCTCTACCACGCTTGGAGGGGTGGGGGACGAGGAAGTAGAGCACGTGCGCAGTACCTTTCCCCAAAGTGAATTCTTTTCTCTTTTGAATATCCACAGATACATAGATAGTTCAGATTTCAATATCAACCTAATCTCTTCATTCTCTCCTCCGCCGCCCTAGCCCTTCTCTCTCTTTCAACTCTCATCCGAACCTCTGGACTCATATTCCTTAATTCCTGCTCCCGTTTATCCTGTGCACTAGCATTTACTCCTGTGTTCAACAATCCTTTTCCGACCTTTCCATTCCCTTTCACGTTCCCACCCGCAGTTTTGTTCAGCTTCGCTTCCTCCAGCTCCTCCTTGGCTCTCCTTTCCTTCTCCTCTTTTTCCTTCTCCTCCGCCTCCCTCCTCGCTCTCGCCTCTGCCTCGTCTCTCGATATTGCAACCGGCACACTAGCTTCTGTCCATGCCCATTTCTCTTCTCCTAATTCCCCCCTACAAGCTCTGAACGCATCCCTAGCCCTCCTCTCGCCACAGAGTTCAAACGGCGTCCTTCCCTCGCCATTCTTGACAGTCGGATCCGCATCTGCCTTTAACAATAGCCCATAAATCAACGGGACTGAATTTAGCGATGCAACAAGATGGAGAGGTGTCGGCGCATGGTGATTCGAAGCTGGCGGCTGAAAAAGAAAATTCGAGGAGAGGTTGTTGCTCTGCAAATAGCCAAGGAGAGCGGGGAGTTTGGAGCGGCGAATGAGGGATTGTAGTTGTGAAGTATGGAGTAGGGCTGTCTCTTCCTCTTCGGTTAGTCGATTTTGAGAAGGTGCAGATTGTTTGGATGCTGCGGCAGCCTTTTCGGCTTTTGCGAGAGCAGATTGGCGTTCGGATTCCGCAGCGGAACGTTGAGCTGCTAGGGCTGCTTCATCAATCGAGAGGATTTTGACACGGGTGAGTTCAACGAAGGATCGCATGAGTTCGTTCTGTGTGGCACGGCGGGTATTGAATGGAAAGCCGCGGATTCGGGGATCGTTTTGACGAAGGACTTGATTTTCGTAGGGTCCGAAAAGGGTGCGGCGGTTAGTGGTGCCGGTGGCGCGGATGAAAATTAGTTCCGAGGTGTCAATCATGCCTTTCCAGTCGGAGAGAAGAAGGCGAACTTCATCTGTTAAAGCTTGCTCGTTGTAGCGACGGAGACTTGATCCTGCAGAGTGGGCAGCTCCTTTCGCAGAATCGTTCGAGGACTGTGCGCCTCCTTGTTTCCGGCGGGTTGTGTAACGATGGAAGGTTTTATGCGCTAGTACGGTGGCTTCTTTAACCAAAGGTCCAGTAGTAGCAGACTTGGTTTGCTTCGGTATCAACGATATAACCATCGCTGCAAAATGGCCGCCACCCATCATACACATAAAGATATGAGGCCCCTTATAAGCTTCTGGCAATGGAACACCATTATTTGGGTCGACTGGTATTTTTGACTGTGGTTTTGGAGTGAGCTGTTTCTTCAGTACGACGTCCTGCGTTGTCTTTTCATTCTCTTGTTCGGCATTAGTGAAGATTGCTCGGTATATCCCAAGATATGTGTTCTTCGGCATTGTAGGTGTCGTGAACCATATCAAAGGAGGTTTTCCTGAGCCTCTTTTCCTTTTCCTGGACCCTAGCTCGTCTTCGCCTCCTTCGTGGTTCGCTGATATGGCTGCCTGTTTCTTCAACAAGGAGCTGAGCGTCGTTTCCTTACGACTTCCAGCTTCGTCATCTTCGGTGTCCTCGGAATCAGATCCAGAGAGACTCTCATCAAGATCTGCTAGTTATCAGTAATCGTTGCTGAAGGCCGAACCGAATCACAAACCTCCAACCAACTTCTCGAACTCTGCTTCCAACACAGGCTTTGCTCCGCGAATCTTTTGCTTCAAATTGTAGTTGTGAAAATCGGATCTGACGTGACCCTTCTGATCTTCTACTGTATAAAATACTACTCCACAAAGTGAACACGACTTTGATCCAGCAGTATCTTCTGTCCTAGGTTGTATGCCTTGTTCTGTTGTATCTGTCGGCGGCGCATTTTCTTCTTGATCTGGTCCATCATTTATGTCGTCTTTTCGAGATAAAGTCGTCAAGATATCTCGCGGAAGATCATAAACTAGAATATATTAGATTGTAAACTACCAAGTGGTATACTTGTGAACTAACCATATAACGGCCTTCTAGTGATATCTTCTTTGCGCTGTTCCATGCTTCTTGACCAATAGTCAATCGTTTGGTGGGGGAATTTGTGTTGACTCTTGGGTCTTTAGGAGTCGACGGGTCTTAAGTGCAAGAATGGCTGTAAAGTTGAATACCTGTCAGTTGATCGATCAATAAGCAGGTGATTGTGTATTGTATATTTTCGATGCGATGGAAGATATTATAAATTTTGGTACCTAAATGTAACCTCTCTCTGTTTAATCTTCACTGACGAGTTTCCAAGGATTCTCTTATCTTGTTATCAGCACGTGTAAATTCACTTTGGCGGCCGCCTGGCCTGGATCTGGGCTCTTGGCTTGGCTGCGCACCAACATAAATTGTGCCCCGCAACATGAAAAAAAGGAGTTTGAGCTCCGAATGATGACGTAGAAAAGGATTTACACTTGCAGCTTTAAATTATGAAAACAAAATGAAAGTCGCTCAAGGTTGGCGTTGGTTTAGGTACCATTATTTAAACACCAATTCCAAATCAAGGAAATACTTCAAATTTAAAGTTTATTAAGACAATTCTGACACATAGCATCTTCGATCTGTTCAATTGTTTGCCATTATCACTCTTTTTAGAGCTACCTGACAGGTACTACATAGCCTAGGTAGAACTAATCAACCAACCAACTCAAGCTCTATTGGTGTGGGGTTGATCACTCATATGCAGCTTCATCCCCGTCATCGAATTCTCAAATTCCCATACCTCACATATTCTCCCATTTGAGTGTTCAATTGCACTGTTACACCTACCATACACCATCATTCACAAGATTTCCACTTCATTTCTCTCACAAACTTCAATATGTCGTCTTGTTTTGGATCAAGAAAGTCGAGAAGTGGCGATGCTCAACCATTGTTGCCTCAATATGAAGATGATACTTCATTACAGAGAACCGTTCATCAAAAATTACATACATACCAGATGCTTAGAGCTTTATCCAAGGGATTTATGCCATCTACTGAGCAAGTCATTGTGAATCTGAGGACGTTGTTAGCATCGGATGCTCTAAATCCAGATAATCCAGAATTGACGGATAGTGGAAGAAAACTCATCAAGTTTTCGAAGGAATGGCTGCAAGACTTTATCGAATTGTTGAGAAATAAGAACGATGGAGATCAGATTCAGGACTTCATATGGTTCCTGATACATTCGCGAATTTCGATAAATACCACTGATATTGTTGAGAGAGCCTCTGCAACAAGAGCCAAGGCAGATGCATCAGCTGGTAAATACTCTTCTTTGCTATGTGTTCAATGAGCTAAAATATTGTAGCATACGAAAGTATAAAAACTGTTGGAAGCCTTCTCTTGACCAATTCCGACTTTCGACTATTTCTTTCGGATTTAAATACTATTGGTAGACAGGTGTTCGCCGATACTGCAAAGACAGTTTCGAATGTTGCAGAGGATGCTGCGAATCAAATTGAGCCATCTACATCAGAGAGTGAAGCGCTTACACAACCAGGACAACGCAAAGAAGCTATTACTACAGAAGATCTACAAGCCGAAGCCGGTGAGATTGGCACGGTTGTTACGAATGGGCTCAAAAAGGCTGGCCAAGAGGCAGGCGAAAGCTTAAAGGAAAACATCACCGGAAAGCAGCAAGAAACTTTACGATTTCGCTTGAAGGAAGCCGTCATGAAATTGACGAAACGAAATGATTACTCGGATTCTGTCAACACCATCGGTCTTCTCATTCAAAGATACGCAAAAGTCTATTCTCGCGCAGTGGATAACACTATCAATACTGTCCAAGAAGATGTTGAGTCCAATGCTGCACTAGACCGGGCTGTAAAGAATGGCTGGTCTTTGGTCAGCTGTTTTGGAGACAAAAATGCTTGGAAGGAACTTGAGAAGCGTTTCAACAAAGTGATGGAGCATTCTCAAAAAGATCCCGAGTTTGAGAATCTTGTAGGAGAGTTGTCGAAATCTATTCAACAGATGCTTTCTGATCCAGACTTCTTCGATACCGCAAGCAACAAGATCGATGAATTAAAGGAGAAATCCGAGAAAGTGGGAACAGAATCTCCTCTTCGAAAGGATATCGACAATCTCCTTAAGCAAGCAAGGATCACCCTCGATTCTGTACTTAACGACCAAGATATCTCCAAACTTCTTACTACTAGTATGAAGATTTGGTCCGTTTTGAATCCTCTCAACAAGCAATCCAACACGGAACTCTTCACTGATCTATCCACCGTTTTGATCCCACTCTTCATCACGGCCATCCAATTCGTACCCATCCCACGACTTGAGATTTCAATTCCAGAAATTGATCTTCTCCTAGAGAATCTCATATTGGAACCAGGAAGAACTATCAATCATACCAGTTTCCTCCCGTACAGGTTGAAGATTGAAACGTATAATGACCTTTCCATTCAGAAGGCTCGGTTCCGAACCTTCTCCAAAGTAACGTCCATGGTAACGGTCAAGGTCCAAGGACTTTCAATACGAGCCGACGAAGTAGGATTTTGGCTGCGAGCACACAAAGGACTATTCTGGTTAGCAGACGAAGGAATCGCTTCATTCGAGGTTAGTCCCCCCCAAAAACCTTATAACGAATCCCAAACTAACCATACCCCCTAGCTCGACGACCGAGGAATCGACATTGAACTAGACATCGAAATCGGACACAACCAACTCGAGAAAATACTCACCCTAAAAACCACCCGCGTCAAGATCCACCACCTCTCCTACACCCTCCGCAAATCCAAATTCGCCTGCCTAGCCTGGATTCTCAAGCCCCTTCTCCGACCCCTCATCCGCAAAACCCTCGAATACAAACTGAGCACTGCCATCTCGGAATTTTTCCACGCCGCCAATCGCGAGCTCTTGTATGCACGTGAGCGACTTCGCGCGACGAGGATTTCATCCCCGGATGATGTGATGACGTTTGCGAGAGCGGTGATTACGCGGTTGACACCTGAAGAGGATCCGGATGTGTATGTGGGACTGGGGGTAAGGGGTGGTGCGAAGACGGGGGGAAATGTTTTTAGGGGGGTGTATGCGCCTGGAAGTGTGGTGAAGCTTTGGGATGAGGAGGGCAGAGAGGCTGGGGAGGTGGTGGATGAGGCGGCGAGGGATAGTAGGGGTTGGAGGAATGAGATTTTTGATGTGCAGGGTAGGAATACGATGATGGGTTGGTGAGGCTGTTTGGGCTTGGGGCGATGGGATTGAGGGGCAAATGGATATGGATATGGTGTTCGGAAAACAAATTGGGTCAAATTGGGTCAAATTGCACGAAATTGTATGATTTAAAAGGGAGGACTTTTGGGGGAAGGAGGATTTGGAAGCTCTCTTCACTGCACAGCGGATGGATGGATGGATGGATGGATGGATATCTTTGATACATAAAACTAATATAGCAGAAAGGCAACAAGCAATAATAATGAAAAATATCCCATAAAACAAAAGTAACCAATAACCTTTTCTCTCGTGGCCCCCAACATCCATCCCATTTTACTTTCTTGTTGTTGAGAAACAGATACCGAAAAAAGAAAGTGAATATAAAAACCTCTTTCCCTTTTGTTGCACATCTCACTAAAAAAATCCTAGTAAGATATGCAACAAATTTTATTAAGAAATAGAAATAGATACCAAAAAAGTGAATATAAAAATCTCTATCCATTTTCTTTTGTTGTTGCACATCTCACCCAAAAATTTCAAGTGAGATATGCAACAAATATTATATAAAAAGTGAATATCAAAAAATTTCTGCTGTTTTGTTGCACATCTGACCCAAAATTTTCAAGTGAGATGTGCAACAAATGTTATTAAAAAGTGAATATAAATTTATTATTATTTTGTTGCACATCTGACCCAAATTTTTCAAATAAGATATGCAACAAATTTTTATTTAAGATATCCGTTACATTTTTACGGTAGGGGGGGTTGCATGGGTAGTTAAATACTATGTACGGAGTATTGTACAGAAATCCCTCAAATGGGACATTTTTTTTTTTTTTAGATAAAAAGGTTGGGAATCTAGTATTTGGAATTTATTCTTTTTATATGCTTTTTTTTGTTACACATCTGCCCGGGTGCTGATTTGGAATTTCCTGTTACTTACTTACGGACGGGTTGGCTTGTTGCACATCTTATTTGGAATCTCTTACCAAGCCAAATTTAATCATATATCTTTTCTTCCCTTTTTCTTCTTTGGAAATGGCCTATTTGGGCGATTTCCTTTCTGAGTAGGTATGTAACTTGGCATGAGAAATTGATGAGTATTCAAAAATATGTTTTGTTGCATATCTTATTCCAAATCTTCCAGCGTGTTGATTAATATTTCTTTCTTTTTGCCTCAGAAATAGCCTAATTGGGCGATTGCTTACTTGGCCGTAGATGAAAGTCGGTTTTGTTGCATATCTTATTCCAAATCTTCCAGCACCTTGATTACATTTCTTCTTTTTTTTTTTCTTCTAGATAAACCCAAATAGCCTTTACCACATCTTCTATCTCCCAGTAAGCCCATTCTGAACGACTATAATCCCGATTCACAGAGCAAATAAATCCATTCACTCACTCACTTATGAGCCAAGCAATACAGCACAAGAAGGTTCTGAACATATTGTTTGTAGATTGAAAAGAAGTAGTTGAGTTGAACGCTACGTACGAGGAGTTATCTCTTCTCTTTCCTTACCATCCATTCATTCAAATCCTAGGTATCTACTTAGGCTATCCTATCTGCCTCTTGTTCACTCTCTTCACTTTCACCCCTATCCCCACCAACAGTACGCAAGAAAGAAAGTCTGTTTTTCTCCCTTCCATCCTTCACGGCCACCAGCACCGCAAATACGAAACAAAGTCCGCCAAACCAAAAGACGATTTATTTTCATCCATCTCCAAAGGGTATCTATCATTCATCACAAATCCCAATAACCAAACCAACCTATCACCAATAGCCATCCCAACCCTTCCTTCCCCAGGCTATCTCAATCCATTTATCCAACCAATCAATCGTCCACCCCATCCTTTCCTCCGCATAACAAGAAGCAATTTTCGATGCTGCCACCCACACAATAAATATTTTCCAAACTCCATCCTATTCGCGGAATAGTTAAACACGGTTTCCCTTGTGTTTTCCTTCCTCTCCTCCCTTTCCCAATGATTGCATGCATGTACCTCTAATGCCAATGCCAATACTGATGCTTGCTATCCCATGACAATAACATGAGAAGGTAAAATGTAAAAGTTCATAAAAAAGAAAAGAAAAGGAGACAAAAGAAAAAATAGATGTAGACGGGCTTATATTCAAAAGACCAATCCATGTTTAATCAAAACATCAAGGGTTGAGTCTATCGAAACCCTTTACCCAACGGCACACCAAAATTCATGCTCGGCTTTAGTTTCAAAGGCGGGGCATCTTCCTCCTCTCCCTCTTCCTCTTCATCTCCATTTGCATCCGCATCTGCACTTGCTTCAGGCGCCACCGCCAGCGCCGGAAGTGACAGGCTTTTCATTTCCAAAACTGGACTATCACAAATGGTACTATCCAAGCTCGGCGACGTTTTCGCACTTTTCTCCCTTTGCACTACCTCCAATTTCTCTGTTAACGCCTCAATAAACAAATCGTCGCTCGATTTCTTATTCGTGAGACCCAAAGCCCCGCTCAGCGCTCTATCACCATCTTCCTCGTCCTCCACCTCATCAGCCACCACCTCATCCTTCGAATGGGGTGCAGCCGATGGATGAGGCGCATGTACATTTCTCGGTGTCTCGTCGCCTACATCTTCTTCAACAGCCACCTCTTTCACCAAATCCGAGAAGCGAGATATCGAATGATTGGGTGTATGTCCTGCATACATAGTCAATCTCTTATTTTCGCGCTCGCCCAAAAGTGGTTTCTCGTTGGCGACATCGCCAAGGCGTGCTGGTGGCTTGATGTCGGGACTTAGTTTTGAGGGGCTGCTGCAGCGGGGACTGAGCACTTTTGCAACGAAAACAGGATCCACGGCCGAGGCTTTAATGGGAACACCTTCGAGGTGGGAAGCGATGAGCGAGATATCAATACTGTCACCAACCATGGCGGGTTCTGGAAGGTGGTCGATTTCATTTTCATCTTGTTGCCAGTGAACAATTCGGTCTACTTCGGGTGATTGATGAGATCCACCACCAAAATCAGAAGCACTCAGCTCCTTGTTTGGGATTCGTAAAGGGGTCTCGAGTGGTGTAACAATATCTTCTACTCTCAAAGTCTCTGAATCCTCGCTCGAAAAGGTACGTGTGGGATTTTGGGGTGCTGGAGCATAGAACGGTGATCCATCTGCGTTTCGTCCGGATTCTTGCTTGACTTCGGGATGTATATGTGAATGTGGCGAGCCCTTCTTTCCATCTGATCCATTTCCACTGCCTGGCGAACCGACCGTCCGAGGAGGTAGTCCATTCCGTAAATATGTATTCCCCGATCCATTTGTCGCCCCGTTCATTGTAACACCGTGACTGTTGCCATTACCATTAAAACGAGCATTGCCATTCAATACTAAACCATCCATCACATTGGCATCCAAAGAAAATATGCCCCCGGGACTAACTGCCTCCCCTAAACCATCTAGTTTTGCTTCCAAATATTTAATCCGCGCATTATACATTTGTCTCTCCTTATCCCATAGCACTCGTTCTTCAGCCATGACTTCCATTGCTCGTGCGCGATCGGCAACCATATGCGAGCGTTCACCTTCGTATTGATCGCGGAGTTTTTGTGTATAGAGACGGAAGTCTTCCACGAGAGCGGCGGAAGAAGTTTCTGCCGAGGCAGATCTTGTTCGCGGTGGAGAGATGGGTACAGCGTTTGGGTTGGGTGAATTATGATATAGTGATGGAGAAGATGTTCCTGGGAATGGATAAGATGTTGGTGGGTTTTGGTGAGAAGGTGAATGATTTTGGAAGTGGTGAAGATGTGATAATGGAGAGAGGGTTGCTGAGGTGGTATGGGAAAGTGGTAGTCGGGTCATGGCTGCTAAGTCAAAGGCACCTGTAGAAATAAAAGAATCATGAGGATGTTTAATTCTTGACATGGCTGCTGCGGTTCCAGGAAGTTTATTTTGAATTAATTCCAAGAGAAGAATTTGGTAGGGAAGGTAGTTGTAAAATTGTAAAAATGTAGGTAGGGTAGTGGAAGTAAAATGAGGATGAAACTCCTCAATTGTGAAGTGAATGTCAATTAATTAATTTACTTAATTTGGTAATTTTTTGTTTCAAAGGATTTGAATTTGAATAGATGTACGAGTAATGTAAAATGTAGGTAGGTATGTAGAGAAGGGAATTTTCAGAAGTTTTAAGAAGTTCAAACGAATATTGAAGTTCCGTTCCCTTGTTTCTCTATCATTCCAGCTGGAATTTGGATAAACCTTGGATAAGGCGGTTCGGCTCAAATAGAGTAATAGTAAAGTCAGGTAGGGTGTAGGGCTATAATTGATTGATGACGGAAGAGGTGACCATTTTTTTCTTAAATAGATCAATTATATGTCAGGTACAAATATATTATAAGTTTCCTTAAGCTACCTATTTATTAGTAGTAACTCATAGACTGTTCCAAAAAAAAAGTCTGTGATATTGGATTGGTATCAAGGTAACTGCGTACGATAGTTCCATACCGATAGTTTCTTTCTATCGGTGTAAATGTTTATCTCAATTTCATTTCAATAAACGGATTCGACATGAAGAAGATTGCTTTGTTGTCATAAAGTCGTTATCTCTTGAGATTATTGTCACTCTCACCATATAGATTTCTTTGCTGCTTATGCCTCATCATTCTTACACCTTGCCTTACCAGTCAGTCAGTATACCTTACCTTGCCCTACTCCGTACATCTATTTTCACCCCATGCATATATGCATAATAATAATCCTTTTTATGTATATTTTGGGATTGTTGTCCTCTTTTTTCATTATTCTTTAATATAATTGGTTAAAGGATCTTGTCGGACCGTTCCGTTCCATTTATAATATGTTTGGTCCCTTATTTTATTGAAACAGGTACATAATTCTTTTTTATGCTGGCTGACACTTTGATCTGAAAGCTCAGTCTAGACTTTTCAGCTTCATACCAAGGTACCTACCTAGGTAGTTGAGACAACTTCTTCTTTTCTCATGTGAAGATTTATATTTCCATCAACTTAATTTTTGAAACGCCCTTCTTCATCATCTTTTTTTATCCTTTTTATCCTTTTCCTATAACACTATACTGTACTTATTATACCCAATTTTATACAAATTCCAATTTATTGATCCAACCCAAACCCAAAACCCAAACACTGGAATTCCAAGGGCCGATTAACCCAGCCGCCCAGCAGCCCACAGGAAATCCCAAATTCTCCGAAGAAAATCAAAACCACCCACCCCCTGAACACGTCAGAGAACATTAAAAATATTCTTCCAGATTCATCCGTAACATTCCCTCAAGTGGCTAAATTCTATCAGCATGCTTGCCTCAGTACATTTTAATCTCTCTACTCCGGGGATCTTTACCGATAGGTACACGACACCTTTTTCCGACGTGTCTTTCACTTTTTCCATTCCTATCCTAGTTTCAAAAGTGAGAAAAGTCGCACTTCTCCCAAAACTTCAAAATTCAGATCCATTTTTCTCATCACTTGTGACCTATAAACATGTAACTTGATACTACATACAGTGGTGCCATGATGACTACTACTAGGTAGTAGGTAGTAACGGCAAGTCAAAAGCAGAGAAGAATTTTCTTTCTTCAATCACATGCTTGCTTTTCTTTTCCATCATCATATTTCAAATGATTCCACCAAATAAGGTGACTAGATTTGACATCCACTCAAAAAGTGGATCTCCATTTCCTTACCCAACAACCTACATTGCCAGCGCAATCTCTATCGCCGCCTTCAAAACCCAATGGGCGAAAATACGGTAAACAAGCGAACAGTATGCGAATACGTTTCCGATGTGCGACTCCCCTTCGCAAATCTCACATAACGGTTTATGTATGTCTTGGGTTTGATGGACTTTTGAGCGGACAAGAGATGATGAGGGTGGGCTCAAAAATGATGAGAAAATGAGGCGAGGAAGGTGGTTATATAGAGATTGGAATTAGAATCGAGAACTCTTTTTTATACCATTCTTGATTTGCTTGTTCGTTTTGATTCGGGTTGTTTGAACTGTTTTTCTGCTTTGAGATCAGTATTGGCTGAGGTTTTAATAATCCACTTTGTTTTGTTTCGTTTTGCTGCAATTATCTTCCTGCATTGCTTGCTTACTTGCTTTTGCTTCTTGCTGCCTCTACATCCACGTATCTTTACATTTCCAATTTTTCCACCTCTGCCCGTTGCTTTTGGCGTCTCACGCATTTACACACCTGGTCAATCCATACACCGCTTCAAATATCCCCCAGATTCATCCCCGGATTTCAGGCACACACGCACAAAAATGTCTCCCAAACCTTCCCTCCACAAAAACACACGGACACGTTCGCACGAGCCTTCATTGCGGAGCCCCTCCATGGCATCCACATTACGTTCCCCTTCATCACGAGCCTCTTTCGATTCGCTGTTGAAGCCTCAGCCTGATACCCACTCGCATACCCATTCGCACCGTACCCATCGAAGCTCTCGTTCTACTCACAAACCCTCTCCTACAAGCAGTATCTCTGGATCTTCGGCAACCTTTCCCGATAGCACTACTCTCCCTTCAGCCTATCACTCTGAATCCCACTCACATTCCCATTCAGACTCCCACACTACGCAATCACCACTCTCACTAGAATTCCTAAACTTCTTAGATGACCTCGGCATATTGATACTATGTAAACCGTTGTTGAAGATAGGAGGTGTGGAGTGGGTACGCTTGATGGATGATGTGGGTATATGGTGTTTATGCGAACCTATGGGGTTAGTGGGGAGGTTGTTAAGGAGATTGCGACTAAGTGGGCAAATTCCTGAGAGCTGGGAGAGCGAAAAGACTAGGAGCTATGGAAGTAGTATTGATCGGAGTGGTCATTCAGAGAGAGATGGGAGGAGGAGTGGGAGAAGTAGTAAGAGTGAAAGACGGAGCAGTGAAAGAAGCAGAGATAGTGGGAGTGGGAGAGTGAGTTCTGGGGTTGGAAGTGGGAGTGGGAAAGTCTCTTCTGGGAGCAGCACTAGGACTGGGAGTGAGAGTGGGAAAGCCTCTTCTAGGAGTGGGACTAGGGCTGGGAGTGCGGCTAGGAGTAGGAGTGAAGCTAGTTTCATCAGGGAGAAAGTCATTGATTGAGAATGATATAAGTATCGATGGATGGATGGATATTTGAATTTCTTAAAACGACCAACGATTCAAGCGGAGTGCGATTTGGTTACTACAAGACGAGACGAGACGAAACGAAACGATCCCCGCATACTGGTTCCAAAGACAAATATTCATTTATACGGCACATCTTCGCTCTGGGTTTAAGTCTTCGGCGGCAGCTACCATCCGAATTGAATTGATCTCAACTCATACACAATCTTTATGGTGTCATGTTCACCGCGAGAGAAACAACGATGCCGGTGTCATGCGTTTGCGTTTGCGTTTGCGTTCAAGATGAGCGAGAATAATAAAACGAATGAAGGGGTAATGAAGACATGTCGGTTATGCAATATACATACACTCTTTTCATGCAATCAGCCATTGCATTCATTCATTCTACTACCCGGGAATCCTACTTTGGGAGGCGAGGGATGTGAACTTTGGATATATATATATTTTGAAGCTGGTCTTCTTTTTCTTCTGATGATGATGAGTTTTTGGGTTTTGGTTTCTTTGGGCGAAGGGGAGAGGGGAAGGGAGAGTGGTTGTAATGGATGGTTATATAGTAGAGTAGAGTGTTTATTGTTAGTTATGTGTGTGTTTGTTGATTGGTATATATATACATATTCTTTTCTATTCTATTTTATTTTATCCGTATATATACAGACAGAAACAAATATATTTATATTTTTGAATGTATTTATTGGTGTTGTATGTTTACTAGCTAGACTACCAGGTAGTTAATTGTATAAATGTTTTCAATAGATATATTGGATTACTTACTTCCCTACTGAATTACTAATCGTCTACTCTACAAATAAATGTAAGAGAATTTATTTATACAATGGCTGGAATTAGATGATTTCATAAAGAGAGGGGAGATGAGGATGAGAAGGGGAGAAGAGAAGAATAAGGGGAGGCAAGAGAAAGGTAGAAGTGACGATAATATCAATAGCAGTATTACTTTTACTTCTACAATAAACCTTCCAAATCTCCCAGTACCAGTACCAGTACCAGCATCATCATCAACACGCATCTGTACGCAATAAATCCTACTACATACAATTTTCAGAAGCAACTTGCAGTGCAGTAAATTTGAATTCTCAAATTCCCATACCT
>JWJA01000100.1:0-10929 GCA_000812885.1 Lanzia echinophila
TCTAGGTACGCGTTTAATTCGCGAGAAAGATGTTAGCTCGCAATATGCTTCCACACCTATAATAGAGCTTTGCCTAGCTTACCGAAACATCTATATCATCATCGTGTAGAGCAAAAGGATGGCGAGTATCAATGATGCAACTCTATCGAAATATCCGGGATATCAGCAGCTGCAGCATTGAAACCGTCTTATATTCGTTGGTGTATTAGCTTAAGAATGTAGAAGGAAATAAATAATGTAATACTATCCCCCACCTCCCCGCCATTCAATAAATGTTATTCAGTGGATAACTTCAAGGGTTTTAGCAATAATTTTCTGCAATTCTCCAATACTCTCACACTTCGAATGTCAAATTGAGATATAAAATAGACATTACAAATTCTCGCTTCCCGCTTAGGAATTTCGGTGTCTCAATCAAGGAGTTTCATTGTTTTCCTTTACCAATATCTTCAACACTCAACTACTAGTATCTAGGTAATGAACTTCATCCATATTGGCAGTTCGTCAAGTCAGGAAGTTTAAAGCGACTCCATGCGCAAATAAGGCACAGGTTTCAAGAATATTAGTAGGGATCATTATGCAAAACGACCATGCCTAACGGCAGTGGCGCAGCGCATCAGTACCACCACCATCAGTACTACCATATTTCTACAGCACGAACATTTATCCTTCGCTTCTATTCTTTTTTCTTAGGACGAAGGAATATTAGGTGGTATCCTTTGTCTGATCTACTATTTGATAACGCATTATCAACATAACAGACAGTTACGGATCCATCGGAGAGATCTAAGACGTGAACCCTGTAATCAGATCTCAAGACAAGACTCGTTCGTATTGTATTTGTATAAGATTTCTCATGCACAACAACAACTAATGTAGCATGTATTTCACGAAAATCTAGGCTGCTCGATTCCAAATGGTACCGAATCTGAAATCATTCCCTCATTTCCTATGAATCTATCAGTTTATTAGTTAGTAGTAAGTAGTATTCAGCGAGTGCGAGTGCTTGTTGAAGTACATATGTAACTTGCGTTGGAGATGCAGGTACAAATGGAAATAATAAGTAGCAATGAAACCATAGAAGTTGCAACCCCCAAAACTGTGAAGGAAGGATCAATGAATAATTAAATGAGCCAATTGAATCGGGCATCAGAATTATATTACTATGTATACCAACGAGCGGTTCCAACAAATACGACGGCACCACACCCTCCTACAGCACACGGGAGATTCACGTCATGTAGAGCTATCCTCATTTGGTAATTAGATTTCTGTGGTCGATGAAGGACAATTGTTTTTCCTTCTCTAATCTCTTTCTTTCTTCTCATTCTCCTCTCTTGTTTTTGCCGTCAAAGTTCAAATTGATTTTGGACTTTGAAGTCCGGTCATGTTGTGTTCAGGATCCATCACCATCACTCCACTGACATGATGAAAATCCCCTCCTGGGCAGTGGTGTATGCTATTAGACGCAATACCAGTAGCAGTGCTGGTCCACTGAGCATCCAATTCCATATTCATATCCCCAAAAATTACATTCACGCATACCTCATCCTTATACTCCTACTCAGCACACCCATCTACGCAGACTTCACAACCAAAACATGGGACCCCGTGGTCGGCAGCAAATTCACCATTGCATGGTCTGGCACCAGCGATGCCGGGTTGAAGAACTTGTCTTTGGTTAATTGTGATGCAGCTGGGAATCAATTCAGTGTTTTTGGGAAGATTGCGAGTATGTTTTTTCGTTGTTCCCATTACGCACATATTGCATCACTGAATGCTATGCGTCCATCTTCCCACAATGTATCCCGCTTTCAAATCCGCGCCCAAACTGACCAGTGGCCTCTCACGGCACACAGCCAACATTAACGGCGGATCCTTCGCCTGGAACGTGCCGACCTCCATACCCGACGGCACCTACCTAGTCACACTAAACGAAGCCCCCAACAAAGTCGACGTGAACGGACTCACTTTCACCGGACCACCATTCTCGTTCGGCAACGCTGATGCCAATCAACCCCAATCAACTACCTCTTCAACACCTCCTGCCACTATAGCAGCAGCAGCAACACAGCAAGCAAAAACAACCACGACAGCAACGGAACAGGAACAGCCGGTGAGAACCACAATTGTTGTTCCTCTCGTTACGATAACGCAGTCAGTCGCTGTTAAGGATACTGGGGATGCGGATGGGGTGGCGTCGGTGACGAAGGAATCGTCGAGTATGAGCCCTGTTTTGTCTGTTTCTAATTTGCCTATTATAGTGAGCATTTTCTCTCTCTTCTACTTCTTATTAGCGTTTCTCGTTTACCAATTGGAAATTGTTACTTGCTCACACATAATACTCATAGTCACTCAGCACCCCTCTCCCCATCTCCCTCTCACTCTCACCCACCAGCTTCTCGCCCCTAAATCAATCCACACCCACACCCACAACCCCATTCGAGATAACCGGCACCAACACATCATTACCCTCCAGCAACAGTACCAGCACTCACAACCACAAGAAATCCAAATCCTCGTCTCACTCAACATTGACACCCGCCCTAGTCGCCGCAATCTCCGTTTCCGTCGCCATCCTCCTGATCCTGGCACTAAGCTTTTGCTTTCTTTTGCGCCGTCGCAAACTCTCTTCTCTTGGAAAAAACCAAAGCCCTACTTCACTGTATATAAATGATCCTTTGTACTACGATGGCGTGCGACAGGGTTGGGTTTTTAGAGTGAATAGTAAGCCTGTGGAGTTGCTGAGTGATGGGAAGCGTTGGCTGTGATGACTGTGCTTTGTTTTGTTAAATACCTCAAGAATTGAGGATTCATTTTTATTTTTATTTTTTTTACGCAAATCAATCCCTGGATAAATATGGTCTGGATTTCAATATGTTACCATGGAGTTTTCCCGGAAAGTAGCGCAATTCATTAATGTTCATACATTGAGGAAGGTGGTTGAGGGATTGAACAAGCATAAATGTATCATGTTTTATGAAGCATGGCATATATTATATATCCTATCCTACAATGGTAATTGAAAATCTATCTCCAATAAAAAAAGGTGTCCAGCAGCCAAATATGTCATACCAAAAAGATTCGTTATCCATTTCATTCGTGACCTTCTGCTTGAAAACCATGCCAAATATTAGGGTATCGCAAAAAAAGAAAATAAAAAACCCAACATATACCTTCAAATAAATCCATAAATCGTCAAAGCATAAAACGAAACCTCACTTCGTTGTCCATCACCATCACTGACTTCGAGTTTCACGTTCAATACCTCGGATGGTCACGTCCTAGCTCCTCGTAGGCCGGCGGTGCTTCCCCCATTTCACTCCCCTCCCCAGGTATAGTTAACTCATCTTCTCCAGGCACTGCAATCCTAACACGGCTTGTATTTGCTCTTGGTCGCTCATAGAAATCGCCTGGAGCAGAAGAGCTGCGAGTGCGAGATTGAGGTGGCGCTAGAAGTGATTCGGGAAGTTTCTCCGGTGGATAGCGATACGGCTCGTTGGCGAAAGCAGGGTGTACATACGGCTGTGCGGGTGGAGGAGGTGGTGGATAGACGTGAGGAGGAGGCGAGTGGTGTGATGCAGGCGCATATTGAGGTTGCGTGAAGCGGGGTGCGTTGACTGGAACATATTGTTGTTGTTGCGGAGGAGGTGGTGGTGGAGGAACCCAGGAATTTGATGGTGCACCGGATGGATATGGCGCTTGTGGTTGTGGTGGTGTTTGAAAGTGTCTGGAAGAATGCCCTTTCGATGGCGGCGATGTATATCTTAAATCTTCACGACTTTTTCTCTTATCTCCTCTATCCCTACTACGTTCTCTGTCTCTTCCACTACTTGGATATTTTCTATCCTTATCTCGCTGCCTATCGGGTGACTCTCTTCTTCTATGTCTGCGATCCTTTCCCCTATCTCTCGACCTCGACCTATCGCGAACGCGATCCTGAGAATGTCTTCTTCTCCTAGGCCCAGCATTATCCGCGGAATAGATATGATATGATTGTTCTTCGAGATTTAAGGCTTCGATTTCGAGTCGTTGCTTCTCTTCTTTGTTTTTGATATGGCGATTCAGAAGGTAGCCTGCTGCCACTAGTTCGAGACCACCGAGGATTACCATTTCGAAGATGCTTCTGCGATACTTTTGTGTGCGGTTTGATTTGGTATTGAGATTCAAAGTTTTGCGACCGAGAGGATTGCGACGGATTCTTGTTATTGTTTGCTGCGGTGCGCTGTGAAGGATGGTTTCAAAACGTTGTCATGAGATTATGGAGAATGAAAATTGGGAATTCATTCAGAAAAAGGTGAATCATAATACAAACCATACTATACCATAATGTGCAGTAAAAGTCAGCCGCCCAGCAGCCGCATGAATGCCGAGTGCGGCTTCAGCTCAGCTGATGATTTAAAGTGACAACATCGATAATCCATGACTTATGATATTCCTCCCAAGTGGCGACACAAGCCGGTAAGTCGGTATGAATATCTTACTGAGCAAAGCCTCGGTATAACTTTTAAGCGATAACCTACCTCCAAACTCCAAGGCTTAGTCAGGCACTAGATAGGGGCTCGGCGGCTGTATTATGTCATAGCATGTGATTTACAATCGGTATAATGTTGTTCCCAAATGCCGATTCTTGTTGCGTGTCTTAACTAAGCGTTACTTCACCATTTCGCGCAATTGTCATTATTTTCTGAGAATATCTGTGACCGGCACAGTGTTTCTTCCCTTCGATTTTCCTTCGACTGGTTGACAACAGCATTGGTGATATCTCCTCCATTTATGAGAATAATATCACTATTTGTCTATTTATCTATTTCTAAGGACTTCAGGTCTCTGCGATTTGTTGGTAACAATCTTATGCTTGATCCAGGAAAGTGCATCTGTCTCAATTGACGACCACACCCACTTCTTCAGGTACCGTACTTTTGCACATTAATAGTTCCAGGAATAAACCCGTAAGGTACAACATGCCTGCAACTAATAAGTCGAAAACCATGAATCCTGTCGAGGAACGATAATTACCCCATGAGGAACTCGGGAACTAGACTTCTTTCATTTCCATCTCGGTTGAAAGTTGCCCGAGTTTTGCGATACATCTTGCAAAGTGAATAAGACGAGTTAGGGTCCAAGATCAATCATCCTAACTACATAATTAACCAGAAGCTACTGCAGTATCCTAGTTCCCTAGCTTTGTTAAACCCACCATGTCTGCTCTTCCGATTGCTGGAAAGTTAAGTAATGAGGGGCCGGGATTTGCGGGGTGCATGGGAATCCAGTTCGTCCCAAAATTTGGCTTTGAACTGCATAGTGAATGAATAGGATTTGTATAATTGTAGGAACCTAGATAATAAACAATGCTGCTATTTTCTACCGTTGACATTCAGACTGTTGATATTGTATGATCCCATCATGAAGTTTCTACAAATCTTTGCGACGTTGTCGTTACTATTTTGGAGGGGGACAGCTACGAACGATGGATTGACGGATGCTGTGGAATGGGATCCTTACAGTTTGACTGTCAATGGCGAAAGAGTATATGTCTTGTGAGTTTCCGTCACTCGGTCCAATCTCACTGACTACCAACTTATTATTTTAGTTCTGGAGAATTTCACTACCAGCGTATGCCTGTACCTGAAATGTGGCTTGTATGTATTGAGTGTCGCAAGTGATTTCATGTTCTAATTATGACATAGGATATATTCCAGAAGTTCAAAGCAAATGGATTGAATGCTGTTAGGTAAATTTTCCGAAGCAAAGTAGCCAAAGCTTGTGGCCTGCTGATTTGATAGCATGTACTTTTTCTGGTCTTATCATTCAGCATCAGAAGGTAATTACGACTTTGAAACTTCGGGAAAAAATGTGCAGAAACTTCTAGATTATGCGAAAGAAGCTGGAATTTATGTTATTGCTCGATCTGGACCATATTGCAATGCAGAAACCAATGGAGGTGGCCTAGCTTTGTGGGGCTCTGATGGAAGTATGGGAACTTTGAGAACAAATAATGCTACATATTATGAAGCCTGGCAACCATGGGTTGCGAAGATAGGTGCTATATTAGCTGAGAATGAAGTCACAAAGGGGGGAGTAAGTTACTGAAAGTCAGGCTATGAAGTTATACTAATACTAGGGTCCAGCCGATCATTCTTAATCAAGTGGAGAATGAACTTCAAGAGACAACACACACTGCAAACAATACGTTGGTTCTATATATGGAACAACTGGAAGCTGCATATCGTGATGCAGGTATAACTGTTCCATTGAGTCATAATGAGAAAGGGATGAGGTCCATTTCTTGGAGTACTGACTATGAAGACGTTGGTGGTGCTGTAAACGTTTATGGATTGGACTCATGTAAGCACGTCTTGTCGTTTCTTCCCGAATTTAAGCGTTTTAACATTCTATCTAGATCCCGGTGGGCTGTCTTGCACCAACCCCGACACAGGTTTTAACATTGTGCGGACTTACGCTCAATGGTTCTCAAACTATTCCTACACGCAGCCTAACTACCTTCCGGAGTTCGAAGGAGGCTATTTCACTCCTTGGGGTGGTAGTTTCTACGATGATTGCTCAGCGGAGCTTGATCCAGACTTTGCAGATGTGTACTTTAAGAATAATATTGCACAAAGAGTAACGCTGATGAGCTTGTATATGGCCTGGGGCGGAACAAATTGGGGTCATTGTATGTACTTACCACCTCAATTCCCAATTCTCAGTCGTAGCGAGCTAACAATCTTACCAGCTGGAGCCCCCGTGGTGTATACTTCTGTAATTCTAGACTGTCATGATAGTAGTAATGGCATACACTAATTTCACCATAGTATGATTATTCAGCTCCGTTGAGAGAAACGCGCCAAGTACGAGACAAACTCTCTCAGACTAAGCTTATTGGATTGTTTACAAGAGTTTCGAAGGATCTTCTGAAGACAGAAATGATCGGAAATGGTACAGGCTATAGTGTATGCTCTATTATCTCGATCTGAGGATTTTTTACTAACTTTTCTTAGGTATCTTCACAGAGTGCCTTCTCATGGGTTCTACGGAATCCCGATACTCAGGCTGGGTTTACAATCTTGCAGCAAGATGATAGCAGCTCAAGAGCATCTTTGACCTTTGATGTATATCTCAACACCACGAAAGGAGCAATTACCGTCCCTAATGTCAATCTTAATGGTCGACAAAGCAAAATTCTTGTGACGGATTACAATTTCGGCAAACATACCTTGCTCTATTCATCTGCAGAAGTTCTTACATATGGTAATTTCGACGTCGATGTTCTTGTGTTATATCTCGATCAAGGACAATCTGGACAATTCGCATTTGAGTCGGGATCAAGATTAACGTATCAGGTTTATGGTAACTCAAATATTACACAATCGACACTGTATAATGCCTCGACGTCAAGTCCAAGTTTTAACTATGTCCAAGGAGCAGGTCAAACGGTGGTTAAATTCTCAAATGGAGCTTTGGTATATTTACTCGACCAAGAAACAGCATGGAAATTCTGGGCGCCACCAACAACTTCTGACCCTAATGTGAAGCCGAATGAACACATATTTGTTGTCGGACCATACCTAGTCCGAACTGCATCGACTTCTTATGGAACCATCACAATATCTGGCGACAATGATAATGCTACGACGATCGAGGTATATGTAGGTGATTCATCAATTGATACAATTGCATGGAACGGCAACAGTCTACCCACGAAGAAAACCAAGTATGGATCGCTCATCGCTCAAATTCCCGGTGCCCAGAACCGACAGATTTCACTACCCTCACTAACAAATTGGCGTTCTGGAAATTCTCTTCCTGAAAAAGATATCTCATACGACGATTCAAAATGGATCGCATGCAATAAGACTACTACTTTGAGTCCCATTGCGCCATATACGCTTCCTGTTCTCTTCTCTAGCGATTATGGATTCTATACAGGACCCAAAATCTACCGCGGCTACTTCGACGGACTAAACTATACCTCCATCAACATTACGTGTTCAGGTGGACTGGCATTTGGCTGGACAGCATGGCTCAATGGTGTACTTCTTGGTGGAAATACAGGAAATACAACCCTCCCAACCACAAACGCCATTCTCCCCATAAGCAATTCCAACTCCACCCTCAAACTCAAAAACAACCTCGTAACCGTCGTGGTCGATTATCACGGGCATGATGAAACCTCCACAGCCAAAGGCGTCGAAAATCCACGCGGTATCCTCGGCGCTTCTCTCCTCCCCAACAGCAACACCACAACCACGGGATTCAAGCTCTGGAAAATCCAAGGCAACGCCGGCGGTTCCGCCAACATCGACCCGGTACGCGGCCCCATGAACGAAGGTGGTTTCTACGGCGAACGTATAGGCTGGCACCTACCGGGCTCACCCACTCTCCCGGAAACCTCATCACCCCTCATCGGACTCAACAGTTCCGGGATAGAATTCTACACTACAACATTCCATCTAGATCTCGATACTGATCTTGACGTTCCGCTCGGATTGCGATTCTCGTCTCCGACGGGCACGATTGCTAGAGTGATGTTTTGGATAAATGGTTACCAGTATGGGAAATACGTACCGCATATTGGTCCTCAGACTGTGTTTCCCGTGCCGCCGGGGGTTGTTAATAATAAAGGGAGTAATTATATGGCGGTTAGTTTGTGGGCTATGACGGATGAGGGGGCGAGGTTGGATGGGCTGGAATTGGTTGCTTATGGGAAGTATCAGAGTGGGTTTGGGTTTAGTAGGGATTGGAGCTATTTGCAGCCGGGTTGGGATAGGAGTAGATTGGAGTATGCTTGAGTGGTTGGCATGGATTGGAACAGGAGGGGAGGGAAGGGGAGAACATCTTGGGTGTATTTGGATGACTATTTACATGCATATGGAGCGTGGTCCCTGAAAATAGTATAATCAATTCATTATGTCCATATAATCCATCACATACATTTTCCGGATTCCAAAAAGAAAAACCGGAAATCAACGACGTAGTCTAAATACGTCATTGCCAACCTACTCTCTCCCATCCATCCATCTATCCATCCGGACATTCAAAACGGGAACGGGATCCCCCACTACTGTCAAGTCAGCGTACAGTAGCATTGACTCTCTTTCACTACTAGCGTAGGATATAAAGTTATTTATAACATAATTGTTTACAGTAGATCTATCTATCTGATCTTCGTACCGCGTTTAGCATTTCGTTGTATTCTTTGCTTTTGATTTTAATTTTCCCGTGAATTCTGAAATGTTACTGCAGCTAAATGCGTGTGGGTGGTATTATATAGAGTAGTGTATTACGGGTGGATATGGGATATTTGGGATGGCCTGCGGTCCATTTAATTTTGTATTCTCTGGCTTGGTTGAATAGAATAAAATGTTGATGGGAAAGGAAAGCTGTTGTGTTTGGATTGAAGACTGATGAATGAGGCTCTGTTATTGAATGCTGTGATACAGTATAGTACAGGATCCTGTGGTGGCTGTATATGCTACATATACATAACTTACCTTCTTTCACTTTCACTTCCACTTCCACTTCAGTAAGGTCTATTTCATCGTATATAATACCAATCAATTCCTATTTAACCATAGCCCAAGCCCAACTTCCCCTTGTCAAATCACTCCACTCAAAAAACCAATCAAGAAGTTCATCCAATCCCAAATCCTTCTAATTTGGACCCCAAACTCCCATCCCACGTGGTGGCGTCCCAGCACCTGCCGTCTCGTCGTTACTGCCCCACTATCAGCCAATGGTAGCTTACTGTATGATACCGTACCCTGTTAGGTTATTTATCCATCTACTTATCCTAGAGCTAACTCCGATACCTCACATAAACTTCTGACATGCATATATTGCCGTTGAGGATGTCCACGGATGTTAAACTTTGAGCTTCCAAACTAAGTGTTGCTGTTTTACCAAGCCTTGAACTGTACTTTATTTTATGGATTATGTGCGTTGATTCGTAACTGTACGACGTCTAATTGTCACCGAGTAGATGGAGGTGTACTAGTAGAATAGGCGATTTTCTTCATTTACAGCAAGCCAAACCAAACTAATCCAATCTAGGTTTTAGAAAATAGATTGAGTATGTCTCCATATGGCAACTTATCATAGAAGGAGACGTAGACAAGAAAAGGCTTTTTTGTCCTGATGCCACAATACCTGTACCGATTTAAATATGTTTGTGGATATTTTCAGGTACGAGGAGGCGTGTGAGACTATGAATGGATGGCTTAAATTTCTTGAACCACTCATACACAACGAATCAAGCCCACAGAGATATCTATAGTACAACACATTACAATCACTACTCGGTATGAATGCCAGTCTCTCCTTACCTCACTCATCATTATCTCTGAAGCGCCGTTGCAAGTCCCCCGGTTTTGTACGAATTACTATACGACTACCTAGTATTCATTCGTGCATACGTTTCTCCACCGTAAATTGGAGCGGAGTATCAAACCCATTCCCTCGCAGGGCGAAACATATAGTTAAGCCCGCCCGTCTCCACGATGCTTCTGCGATACTTTTGTNNAGTTAAGCCCGCCCGTCTCCACTTTTATCCGCCTTATAAGGATTGATTGTAGTTACAGATACAGATAGGTGTACAAAATTCGTAAAAGCAGTTATACTCGACAAGGCATTGAAATTAAGTTATGACTACCTAGGTAGTTCTACTGCCTATCTAGGTAGGTACTCGTAGCTAGCTATAGGCGGGGTAGAAATGTGGTACTTGGTACCTAGTATGTACCAGGTATCACGATGATACTAGTAATTTGAATGAAGGAAGACAATATATATATCTTTTACGAGTTAGGTATAATAACAAATAAGATAAAGAATAAACTTGTTACCGTATTTGCCCGCATATTCTTTACCTTACCGTATTGCTGGTATGGTTAGGGTATGCTTAATTTCTTAGGTATCTAGATAGTATATTTT
>JWJA01000103.1:0-15151 GCA_000812885.1 Lanzia echinophila
ATTGGGTGGTTGGTTGGTTGGTTTGTGGCTATTTTACTTTATTTTATTTTGCTGGGTACTTGAGGTAGGTATGGTATGGTATCTGTATGTACCGGTGGTTGGGTTGATGATCGATTTGTTACTTACTTATTTACTTACCTATAGGCTTGTCGCTACAGGCTATGGTATAGTAGTTTGAGTATGTAAGTATCTGGATATAAGGTAAGGTAAGGTCTTATTGAGCGAGCAAGCGAGCAGGAACAAAAACAAGAGGGGCGATGAAGAGATGGACGTCCCTCGATGTTGAGGATCGTCAACCTCATTAAGATATGATATGCGTGCGAGCCATAAGTTAGCCGAACACATCCTAAATACAGTATCTAGGTCGCAGAATAACATGTGACCTCCGTTCGTCATTCATTCATTCATTCATTCATTCATTCGGACGTCCTTCCGATCAAGAATAATGGGAAGAAGACTGGGAAATAGGAAAGCGGGGTGAGAGGGAAATGAAAAGGTGGGGAGACGGGTACGTACCAAAGAAAGAAAGAAAAACATGTGACAATCGGGGATTTTCTTTTTTTGGGGAGAGGGGATGTTTCAATTTCGTTGGGATGATTTATGTCTTATTGGTATGGTATAGTAAAGAACGAGGTTGGTTGCGGCGTTTGGGGAAGGAAGCGGAATATGGGTATTTAGGATTAGGAAGCGTACTTCGTGCATCCGGCGCAGAGCGGTTCGAGAGGTATTGATCCTAATGGATGAAACATATAGTAGCTTGGATGTATGTAGGGCACGTGCGAAAAGATATTGTATAGTGTTGTTGATCGATTTTTTTGCAATTTTTGGTTCGAGCTTCCTGGGAGGTAGACCCAGGCACGAACGGCTGTGTACCCGAGATATGCATCTACAATGCATGGATGCAGCAGAAGTTTGCAGCTGTGCTGGGGCGGCGGCTACGTGCATGAACCCGAGGCTGGCTGTTTTTCTCTTTCTTGCTTTTTCCTTTTCTTTTCTGGATTTCCTCTTTGGGACGCCTGCAGATGCTGTGTTATGGTATGGTAGGCAGCAGGTATTGAGGCACGCGAGCAAGTAAGTCCGTTGGACCTGAGATGCGGATTTGCTCGAAAATGGAGTGAGGAGTTCGTATTTTACTTGCTTTGTGTTCCGTCGTGTGGTGTTGTACTTGTGGTAAGTGTTTTTCTATTGGTGCTTGGAGCGAGTTAATGAATGGGTGGTTGGTTGTGATGTGTGGGTTCTTTTGGGTTTGCGGGAGTACAGTTACTGTAGTGATGTGATTTGCTGTAAGGAATTGCTTACTAAGTGTACTGAATGAATGGATGAATAGGATTGGCGAAGTGAATCAATTGTTATCCGAAGGGTAAAGGGGGCAAATGCTGGACAGGAGCAACTCAACTCCTCAAATTCACGTGTACAATTGATACACGTGATTATCTGCTTGATGTTGAATGAAGTCAGGCAAGTGCTGCTGAGGTACTTGGGAGTAGTGTGATGATATTCTTGGAATGCGTGTCTAACAAACTCAAGGTTCTTCTGTTACCTTCTTTGGGAAAGTGAAAGTTAAAGCTACGTTGGAGTTGATTCTTTTGCATCTATCTGTAAACATGTTTTCTGAAGTTATGGTGGAAAGAAATTGCTGTAGAGCAAATCAAATCAGAAAGAACACGGAATGGGAAAGAGTACTTGATACCTATGGCGATTCAAACTTTGTATCTACTGTAATGTTTTGGGAAGGTACACTCGCGACCTTGCCGACCGTGATCTTGGTGTCTTTAATCATTTAGAACTTTTCAATAGAAAACAACAACATATTTTGATTCAATTACAGACATTCATCCCTAGAGCTCTCCATTGCATAACATTCTTTCATTCATTCGTTTTTTTCATTCCATTTAGTAATATCCAATCCATGAAGTATCGTATTACACACTCTTTCTACATATCTTTATCCAGTACTTATTCTTTTGGAGACAGAGGCTCATCTCAATTCTCGGTCTCTAGCACTACCTATATACCTTTTAACCAATAACTTGGTCACTTGCTATTTCTTATTTCAGGCTTTATCTTGATAGCTTTCATTCAGTAAATTGGCCTTGAACACAATCCCCCCCAGGAGCATAGGAGGTTAGTTACTTTCAAACAACTCCTCTCATCCTCGAATACTGAACTCATAGTTTTCCAGAACTCTCGGGTTCTTCTATGAACCATTCTTCCACAAACCCCCCATATAAGAGGACAGCCAGCCACTGAAGTATATTCAATCTTCAAGTACTCTACACCCAACAAATAGCTCAACTCCTCAAAAGACACCAAAAAAACCGCAAAAATGCAAAGAATCAAGTCAGTTTTCAGACGTGGTCGTACGCGCAACCGTATGATGGAAGATGAAACACCCAACCAGCAAAACGATAATACACCTATTGACACTTCTGGCCAAAGCAATATATCTGGCTCGAACCTTGATACTGTGCGATCCCAACAAACACTAAATGCGGATTCTAACGTTTCGGAAAGAAACTCACCTGCAAGAGGACGGTCGAGGGGCCCAGCT
Source organism: Lanzia echinophila (assembly GCA_000812885.1). Taxonomy (NCBI): domain Eukaryota; kingdom Fungi; phylum Ascomycota; class Leotiomycetes; order Helotiales; family Rutstroemiaceae; genus Lanzia; species Lanzia echinophila. The sequence goes on from JWJA01000103.1 coordinate 2,552, forward strand.
GGCTCTCCGAATGTAAGGGGAGAACCTGAACAGCCGGCGATTCAAATCTCACGAGCTGGCTCCTCCAATGCATCAGAAATAAGCGTACCTTCAGGAGGCTGGTTACCACTAGGTTCAAATCCTATTACTCCGGAAACAAGCTTATCTATAAGAGGTCGGTTAAGGGGCCAAACTGGTTCTTCAGATGGAAGGGGGGAGTATGAACAGCCAACGATCGGAAGCTCACAAGCTGGCCCCTCCAGTGCATCAGAATCAAACTTAAGTGCAAGAGGCCGGCCAAAGAGCCAAACTGGTTCTCCAAATGAAAGAGGCGAACCTGAACAGCCAGCGATTCAAAGCTCACAAGCTGGCTCCTCCAGCATGGTCATGTGTTGGATCTGTGTAGAGGAACTCCCAGCGGACAATGTGGCCTTGGCTCTTTGCAATCATCACTGGTGTCGCACATGTCTCCGAAGGCATTATACGATTGCGATGAAACAGGAGCGTTCTTTTCCTCCAGCATGCTGTGGTCAGTGGCTTTCCAGCACTTGCAGCCATCTCCTGGATGACGATATCCTTGAGGAATATGCAAGAAGGAGCATCGAGTTTGCAACCTCTAATCGTACTTATTGTGCCAATGCCAACTGTGCGGCTTTCATTCCGCTATCGAATATAACCGTGAATAAGGCCCATTGTGAAGTGTGCGGTGAGGACACATGCACTGCTTGCAGGAAGAAGTCACACGCGCGCAGGAGGTGTCAGTGGGATTCAGGGGACCACAAGCTTGAGAGCATCGCAAAAAAAGAGCGTTGGCCGAAGTGCGAGCGATGCTTGGTTTATGTTCAATATACTGGAGGATGCGCCCACGGCACGTAAGTATCCAAAGAATCTTGTCTTGGTTTCAATGTGTGGCTTACTTTGAAACAATAGTTGCATATGCGGTTACCAGTTTTGTTATAATTGCGGTAAACCATGGGACTCATTATGTAGTCACCGGCAACACTACGAACGAGATCCTGTTGGATTTGCTCATACTCCAGTTAGACCTTCCCGTGAATGGAACCGTATTTCTTTTAGATCTCGAAGTCCTGGACCTTCCGGAACGGCGAATCCTCAAGTTAGAATGTTCAGGTTTGATGCAGACACTCATGTGAAGCTTGCAGAAATCTTTGGAGGAGAGGCAATCGACGTCGACAAGGCGAATAAGCCTATTTGCATATCAGAGTATAAACAGCCAGAGCCGAGGAAGTCCACTAGTACCAGGTTGTGCCAATGGTTGGAGGACGCAGGACTCCGAGTTAGAGCATCGCATGACCACGATAATGCCAGTATATTACGCGCAGGTGCAGCACGCCAATTGGATATTCGATCAGGCCGCAGACTTCGTGATAATTCGCAAACAGGATTCCCTGAAGAGTACCACTGTGAAAAGAAAGGCAAAGAGCCCCAGATACAATACCGAACCGCGCTTTCTGCCGCGGAATATGCGGAAGCTTTGGCACAACACCAAAATGAAGAGAACCACCTTCTTGCACTTTCTCAGGCGCGCGCAAGTATACGTTTAGCAGGTCGTGGAGACTCAAGTGACAGGAGCAAGAGAATGACCGTGTGGGGTCCCTGTACACGACAGTTATTTGAAGCAGAATATAACTCTAATGGAGCAAAGTCCTCTGGAAACATTCAAGAGGCCCAGACTTCGCATCGTGGTTATTATACACAACATTGTCAACCACAAAGTTCTACAACTGCAAACACGATTGGAGTATCCACAACTCGACGACCATCGAATCGATCACGCATCCCTGTTAGAATTGGTAGTACACGAAGTGTATTGACTCCATTGCCATCTCAATGTTTACGAGGCGGAGCTACGCATTCGGTCGAGGTAGTGGCACAGCGTGATCGAGTGAGAAAGCACAGTGCTGAGAAAGCGGGTGATGCGCCGAGAGTTGAGAGGAAGTCTTGGCAGGCTTAGATGAGTTGCTGAATTTATTTTCTTTGATTGGTTGGTTGGCTTTACAATGTTTGGGGATGGTGTAAAGGGGACTGGCTGGTGTTCTTGGGATTTTACCTAGCTTGGCGGAGTACTGGTTGGACTATTTTTGAGTTGTGGATTAAGTGGATGGGTATACTATTTCGGGAATTGGAGGATTATGGATTAGCGTTGTACTTTACTCTCTGTTTATATACAGATAAGCAAGCATTTTTGTGTGGAGGGAGATAGGAAGGGGTCTGGATTTTGTATTTGACTTCCTTGGGAGCTTATATACTTGAGCGTTTGTTATTTTTAGAACTTGGAACTACTACTGTGTTATGCTATGCTATGCTATGGAGTAGATAGGTAGGTAGGTAGGTAAACAGAGACTTGGAGAGGTTCTTGTAGCGTATTGCGTATTGTGTATTGTAGTTTTTTTTTGATGGGTGAGATGAGATGAGATGAGATGAGCGAGATGTGATGTGATGTGACGTGATGAGTGATGGAATTTATGGATTTATGATTTTGAGATGCTAAGTAATGGTTTGTTGAGATGTGTGATTTGTGATTTGTGAAATGGGATGCGAGGGGAGGGGATGGGATGAGGCGTGGTGGGATGTGATTTGTAAGAAATAAGGTACAGTATACTGTAGTATAACTGTACTGTATATGGTATTGTGGAGGATGGATATAGATGTTAGAGTAGGCAGGTGGGTGGAAGGGCGGTATTGTGGTTGGTTGGATGTTGGATGTTGAGGGGGAGGGGTGAGGAAAGGAGGGGATTGTGTGAGGTTGGAGATTGGAGAGGTTGAATATCTTCGATTGAGTGAGAATTAAGATCAATGATAGAGAGATATATTGGTAAAAAGATCTCAAACACCAATTGAATTTGAGATGTGCAACAAATATGATGGCCTTATGGATGTTGAAGATGGTGGGGAAGGGGGGTTAATGATGGAATGAATGTGTGTATGTGTATGGTGCATGCTATTAATAGAGCTAATGCAACTCGGTGTTGGAAGATAAGATATGCCGTATGGTAGGAAAGGATATTCAGGAAGGGCCTTCTCTCTGGTTCAGGGCCTAGGGAAGATAAACCCAATGAGATATAGTGAAGAGGATGTTGGTGAAGAACTATTAAATATTAATTGAGATTGAGATATGCAACATATGTAATGAGAAATAAACACATATTGTATTATGGATGTTGAAGATGGTGGGGAAGGGAATTGGCTGTATATAAGATTGGAAATGGGTGGAGACCAATAATAGAGATGTTGGTGAAGAACTATCAAACACCAACTGAGATGAGAGATGCAACAAATATAATGAGGAATAAATACATCGTATCATAAAATTTAAAGATAGAATAGAAGAACCAACAATAAAGATGTTAGTGAAGAAGTATCAAACACCAACACAACTTAAGACATGCAACAAATACAATGGTATCATGAGTATCAAAAGTTGGTGAGGGAGAACCAACAACAGAGATGTTGCTGAAGAACTATCAAACACCAACACAGATTAAGATATGCAACAAATGCAATGAGCAATAGCGGATATAAAAAGTTGGTTCTCCCCCAAGAACCAACAACAGAGAAGTTAATGAAGAACTATCAAACACCAACACAGATTAAGATGTGCAACAAGTACATTCATTGCATGGCGAAGAATCTTAACCCAACTATTCGGGGAAGGGAAGGGACGATTAGAAATAAGAGAGAACCAACGATAAAGATGTTGGTGAGGAACTCTCAAACACCAACGCGGATTGAAATGTGCAACGGTTGGGAGATGTGGTATTGTGCTTTGGCGTGCTGTGTTAAACAGGGAGTTAAGAGATAGATAAATGGAGATTTGTTGAGATAATGTTACACATCATGAATGAGTATAATATCCGCATGGTGGAGGGCGGAACTTGGAAAAAGGTACTGTTATCCAGTAGTAAAAAGCCCGATGAAGAATTCTCAAACACCAACAGAATTTAAGATGTGCAACAAATATTTCTTAGGAAAAATATGTTGGAGAACATACTGTAGACCGTATTGGAGACTCCATTAATTGAGATTGGTGTGGTTTATGTTGCATTTAGTTGGAGATTGAGGTTGTGTTGGGTTGGGTTGGGAATATCCAATAATGAGGATATTGGTGAGGAAATGTCAAACACCAACACCAACAAATTGCGGGGTAATGAAAAATATCCAGCCAAGAACAAATCGATCATCATTCTTCAAACACCAACATAGAAATAAGATATGCAACAATAATTTCCTCCAAAAACTTATCCTGCCGCAGGTATCTATATTTATTCATATAATTCCCGAAGAAATCAACATTTGTGCAGCTGGCGAGTATTTTTAGAAAAGGAAACGAAAGCTATAGTTAGTCTAGATGCTGGTAATTAGTGGAAAGATCTGGATCGTCTAGTTCTAATCTAACCAATCAGATACTGGAGTAGAACTACGAATTTCTCTTAAGATCTTGTAAACGCGAATGCCAGCTTGAGAGAGAAGTATAATGTGCAACTTTTTATGAATGAATATGTGGTAGGTATGAAGTATCTTTGTCCCAACTCCAACTCCTAGGTACTCATAACCCTAATCTTACCCTTCCTTCCTCGGAATACTCACATTTATCAGTTCGAAATACCATAACTCCCTACGCTATGATTAAAACGACTATGCACATGGCTAATCTGGCAAGTATGGTGAATGGCATGACCTGGATTCTTCTTGGTAAGGCTAACCCCAAGAGTCTATTGCAAACTTAAGTTCAGAACAGCGCGTGAAACCGAGTTGAATATGCTAACATAAATTCAGCGCCTTGTCCAAGACCATCACTTGGGATTTGTCGGTCTTGGAGCGGCGTGCCAGGGAGATCTCTAAAGACAAGGCAGGCCAAGTCCCGAAATCCTCAAAATGCTCACGGACTACGTTAATGCACCACACACCATGCACAAACAGGTACGCAAGCGAAGCATAGAAAAGAAACAGTCCATCGTGGCCGCCGTAGTCGAGGCGGGAAGTGTGAGTACCGGTACTATGATGGAAGAGCAACATGAATTGGCCATGAAGTATTTTCAGCTCCGTTGGCCTTGCGCGATAATCGGATGGGCGTCGACGCCATGATCAAGAAAGAACCTGATCTGATGAGCGACTTCGTGCGCGCTTTCAAATCTGCAATAAAGCCCATACTGAAAATATTGCACCTTCCAAATTTGATCTCAGATAGCCAATCAAGTTATACAAAGAGTTGATGGGGGACCTATTGAAGATGGTCAAGGTCAAGAAAGACAAGATCCCCACCATCGAGGACTTCGTTGGCTTGTATCAATGCCAGCTGTCAATGATATGGAAGCTAGCACACAACATGTACGATAAGCGTCCTGCGATGTTTGACAAACGTAGTCCTTTAATGGCTGCTACGATGGACCAGTTCAACTAATATCTAGCTGTCCAAGAAAATGCCTATCCCGAGGCAAAGACAGGAGTTTTTGGTAAGCCTCTTCTGCAGATATTCGACTCTCTGCCGTCCGAAAAGCAGAAGGTGGGTCGCCAAAACCTTGGCACCTATGCCGCATATATGGAAGATCTGCAAATCAGTTCGTCGGCGCGACTGCAAGAGGTACTCGACCAGACACGTTCAGTATCGCCTGGACCGGGCCTCATCATTCCACGTCGGCACGCTCTGCTCGATGAGATGCTCATTACACCGGCGACAATCTCGGGGCCGGTACGAAGCGGTCGCGAGGCTAAGCCGAGTCGAGTATCGAACAGTGCCGTAGGTGGGAAGAAGAAGAAGAATGGTTGGTTCTCGAAGGGAGCTTTTGGTGATTCGGTTGTGTTAGCCGACATTAATGTCGATACCGAAGCTTCCCATGGCGCCATGGAGCAGGTTTATGCTGCACCAGATGTGAAGGGTGTTGTCGATGCTTTGGGTCCATCTTTCAAGAAGCTCATCATGGATGTGGAGGAATGAGTTTGTCGGGTATGGTGAAGGCCCTACCTACTACCTTTGTGAGGATCCCAGGTCCCGCCAGTGTTATCAATGGACCACGGAGCCCACAAATTGCCGTTTAAGACACATGTTGAACTCTCTTTTTCCGTTGCTGCAAAAACTGCATTCGATTCATTTTTTTCTTCTTGTTTCATACGCCATTGATTCCAACCCCCAAATTGTTTAAACCTGTTGTTAGATAGATAATCAAATTGTTAATCAAATCGAAATAGCAATATGCAGATGTGCCTTACTGTTTATGTGATGATGGTAGCTGCTATCTCTAGAATACAGCCAAACAGACGAGATCCAACCATTGCAACATTTTTGAAGATCTCCCAAACACCAACAACAAATGAGATATGCAACAAATTTTCAACATACACTCGCCTTCCACTAGAAAGCAATTGAGATGAAAATTGGAAACACCGACTAATATGTAGACTTGCAACAAAAAGTTTGCAACAGAGTGTTGTAAAGTTCAACAAATTGTTTGTTGTTATTCATGATGTTGGGACTTGGTTGTTGAAGTTGGAAAATGAAATCTTTTTGGGGTTGGAAGTGTGTAAGGTTAAATATCAAGACAAATTTATTAGGTTCACACAAATCTAACCTCGTGCCTGCTGGTTGCTTTTCCACCTTTCCAAAAGGCAACTTCATCCCTAAAAACACCAGAGATATACCACAAAGATCAAAATCGTACAGTAACACTCCAATATTCAATATCAAATACCTTTCCACCAAACCTCCCTTTCACGCATCGCAAAACACTATCCCAATTTCTACTATCCCAAAATCCATACCTACCTAATCCAACAATTAGCATATAACATCCCTTAAAAACAACAAAATAACATCTCAAATAACATCCACATACACATACACATACACATACACATACAATTCCATGCAACCCCCCGCCTTCCCCCCAACCATCAGTTATAACTCGCGTTCGGCGCTAACTTACTATAATAATGTACACACCCAAAAGAAAATCATTCGCAACCAATTTACTCCCTCACTTACTCAAGGAAGAAAAGGAGGGATGGGGCCAAGCTTTCGGGCGAGTAAGCTCGCAACCCTTATCCTATTATAGATTCCCACGGGTACGGTACGGGTAAGGCTGTGCTAGGATGTTTAGGCTTGGAATTTTGCATTTCTATTTTTTTTTCTAACCTTGCAATTATATTCGAATAACAATATATACAGTATATCTATGATGCTATAGTAAAATATTACTTCCTAGAGCTACACTTACCTAGTACCGGGGTCGGAAAATAGATTCGGTTGGCGTGAAGACAGGCGGCCATGGCTATGGCCTCGATGGCGAGGTATTACGAATGAAGAAGAAGCTACTTATTAGACTGCAATATATTGCTTGCGCGCGGTTATAGAGACATGCAATAAAAATCATGGGAGAATAATCCACAGTATAAGAGAAGTATCACCCACTCAACATTTTGATAAGTTGCATAAGTTACTATAATTCATCATATCTCATGTCGAAGAAAAGACGTGTATATAAGATGTCTTGATTCATTAATACCTACCTAATATTTTTCAAAGCTTGCTTCACCCATATTTTTCCATCTCTTAGCATATCGTATTAAATAGAATAATAAGTGAGTCGAAACTTTTAATCAAATCAAATCACGTAAATTTTGAGTTTTGAGTTCGAAATCCTCACCTACTCTAGTCAAACACAACCAATTACCCAAGTAAACCTTCCATCCAAGTTCCAACACCAACCACATAACCAACAATCCTCTCTTCTAAGCTCACTCAGCCTTACAATACGCACCTAATACCAGTCAGACCCTTGGGATTTGTGAAGATGTGCAACAAATACACCCTCTTCCCCCGCTCCTTCCCCACTCACTCACTCAAAAGTCCAACTTAACCCCTAATCTCTACACCCATTTGAAATCTCTACACACCAAACAATAACCAACTAACCCAACCCAATCCATCTATCCATGCCAATCGACTGAATCCCCTTCCTTGGCGTCAAGATCAGATATGCAACAAAAGATCTTTTCAATTTGCCTTTCTGTCCCGAGCCAAATATAATTCTCCGTTTCTATTTAAAGACACTCTTTTTTGATGTGGAGTGAGTGATTCTAGAATATCGTATGTACATACATACGCAATGTATAAGACGTAGATGGATAATATGCTGCGCTTCTACGCGGCTGCGTCATATATTGTATTGTATCGCCGTGTGGCTTGTCTCTCTCTCCCTTCCCTTTCCTTCCTCCCCTTCCATCCACCCCACTCCCCCAATCCAAAAAATCTCCCAAAATCAAAATCAAAATCAAACCCCCAATTTCCTTTCCTTTCCAGTCATGCCCCGCCGCAAGAGAGAGGCTCAAATATTCCACCTCATATACACCGGTGCTTGAAAAACTCTCATCTTCATCTTCATTTCATGTGTAGTATTTTCATATGTTCGGATTTCCTTGATGTGAAGGTTGAGATTGAATGTATGAATGTAGATGGAGATGAAGATGATATCGCGCTTTGAATTGCTTAAGGTGTATGTACGTATACGCATGGCTGTAGGACAAAATGAAATGAAATGAAATTGACATTACTGATGTTCGGAATAAGAAGGCCTTTGACGTTTTGATAGGGAAGAGAAGGGGAAGGTTTCTTGACACTGATGGGTTGAGTTTTCTGATGAAGTTAGCTAATGTTGGATATGCATTTCCAATGAAGATAATAATGTATGTGTATTGTAGCTGGAAGTACTGCAAAGTGCGCAAGGCAGCGGAGCGGGACTCTTGACTGCATGGATGATAGAGACACTTAATGAACGAACGAGTGATGAGGTAAACTCTCAGTTGGAGATATTGTATCAAGCTCTGCATTGATATCCTGCTCAGAAAACCAAGTATACATGTCAATACGCTCCATATCTACCCATTCAGGGAGAAATCTTCCGATTCAACAGAGAAAGAAACAAATACCATACCACGAAATATCAGCAAGCCAAAATTCACACTTACCCACATCCTCTAGTCCGCGCTCTCGCTGATCTCAATATTGAATATCCAAGTCCAAGCGCGAGAGAAAGGAAAAACTATTTATTGATTTGTGATTGGTGGTGAAGAGGAAGGAGAAGCAATTGATTCATTGATTGATACCACCAACAACAAGAAAGAAAGACAGATAGGCGGGTAGTGCATCCCATGCATCCAACGCATTGACAAGGAATTCAGAAGTGCAACAACAAAAGATTCCTACAAGGAGAGTAACGGGAAAGCAACACAACCAACACGGCCAGCGCACTGACATGGAATACAGATATGCAACAAAAGAATCTCACGACGAGGGGTGGCTATAGATACTAGGGAGAATGCCAGCCCCAACAGCAAGGTACTAACAGATCCATAAGCCACTTACCTACCGATCCACATAGACGACAACAGGACCAGGACTGGAGCATACAGATCACACACGCATACATGTACATACATACAGGGGAAATAAGAAGTGCAACAAAAAAGAACACCTCCCTCAAGGAAGGATATCAACCTTAATCTGTGCCCCACTGCCAGCGCTTCATTCGGCTCCTTCTTATATCTCTTATACCAATAGGTAAATATACAAAAGAAGTAAGTGCAGAGAAAAATAAGACATGCAACAATTACATTACATTACATTATAAAAACATCCGATATAAATACCATATCTACAATACTCCTAATAATATAGCTATCCGCTACACAGATATCTATCATCTCAATACCCCCACCATACAAGTATCTCCCAATATTATCTCCAATATTATCCCCATCCTAGGATCTACAGTTATACACCTAGGTAGTATGATCAGATTAATCAAACTTACCTATCCTGTCACAAATTAGCATTTACAGTGATATTAGACAAGACCAGGACAGGGGAAAATAAGGTATGCAACAAAAGAATTCTTTCTAGATGACTGTAAGTGAGTTTAGATATTTACCCTCAAGGATGGATGTTAGTGACAGGACAGGCTCCCTTCCCTGGAGTGTTGTTGTATGTATGTTGGGGTTGGAGTTGTGGTTGGGGTTGGGCTGACGATAGCTTGCATATGGATGGGATATCATGATTCCTAGTAAGTAAGTAAGTAAGTAAGTAAGTAGGGTTCCTGTTTGTTTAGTTTTGTTTTCGTCTGATTAGATCAGTTTGTTTTGTCTTAGTCTGATTAGATCAGATTGGCTATTTGCGTTGCCATCTCACTTCATGATTCATTCATATTCAAAATATGTTTGTTGTTTGTAATGAATAAACAAAAACAGTGAAACTAGAATTTTCACTAGCGGCGCGAGTGAATGGATGATTGGTGTGAAGTGAGCAGAGAATACAATTTGTGAGATGAATATCCTCGATTCCGAGTTATGTTATCGTCAATAGTTTAACGGATGGATGAGTACCTAGGTATTCATATATATCTTTCGAAATCTTATTCCTAGGGAAGGTACAATAAGTAAGTAGTACAAGGCAGGCATGAATAACAAACGTTGACGTTATCTGGATATCATACATACAAACAGTAATCCAAAGTCCAGACCGCCTGGCAGGGGAAACATGATATGCAACAAAAGCAAAAGTAGACGGAAGTTGACGTACATTATCAAGATACTAGTATGTATGTATATGGTCGGTCAGCGAGTCCGAAAATATGTTTCCGTATAGAAGGAACCAATTAACCGCTGAGCTGAGTGTATACGGAAGTAAGTAAGTAAGTAGTCGCGCGCCTACCAGTACCACCGTAATATGAGTGAGTGAGTGAGTGCCTTAGATATATATACTAACCCAATTGAAGGCATCGAAGGCATCGAAGGCATCTGATTAATTGAATCGAAGCATTTCGACTATTTCTTGTGATGTTACATTTGCTTGCGAGTGAGGGAGTACCCATTCATGGGTTCATAGAAAGTCCAGAAATCCTCATTTCCAACTCTTTCCCCAGTCTGAATTCCCATCTTCGTGAACGAATGAAGTGAATTGAATATCCCATGATGATTCGATACCATAACTCGTATACTTACTCTCGTCAAAAATCCCATTTCACAAGTTCTACTGTACTCACCAACATCCCACACATCCCAAAATCCCATGATCCCATGTAAAATCCTATCATACCACTCCTCATCACTCCGAATCACAGACATAATCTTCATTAGGAAATATGCGAATCATCTACGATATGCAACAAAACCCATTTCCACACCACATCACATTTCCACATGATATAGAGCATGCTTACTTATGAGATTGTCTTCCCAAAAATCTGCAAAGTAACACAATAAATCTTCAAAGGTGTATTGTGTTACGTGAATGGTTGGTCGTAGGTTGATGCAAAAATCTTTATCAGCCACAATAAACGGTACAGCATGATAAAAACGGTTTGGAATTTTGGTTTGGTGAAATGGATGCATGGCTGGTTGGTTGTAAATATACGGGATGCGACGGCCATGGGATGGGGGATGCGGATATTGGTGATGGATGGGATTTTGATTTGATTGGGTGGAGAAACTTTAACAGGAAGGGAAGGGAAGGGAACGTTAAGAATGGCTATCTATAAATAAATGTGGGGGGAGGAAGAAAGGAAGATATGCTTTATTTTTGGTCGGATGAAATGGTTGGTGAATGAATCGTCGACTTCAAGTATCTCAAGTATCAAGGTCAATTTATATGGCCATAATGACCGTTTAGCAAACTGATTGGCAACGAATACCTAGGTAAGTGGAATCTGAATTCATTGAGCTGGAAATACTAATATATTTTACCTTGAGTTGTCTATTACTGTATGTATCTTCAAAATCCAACCATAATCCAACAAATCACCAACCACAATCCTTACTTACTACTTCTAGTATTCTACGAAAATAAGCTTATCAAAAGATGCGCAACAAAAACACCATTTTGAAGGATTCTTCTCTAAAATACTTACGAGCATCCATAAAACAATCTAATCGATAAAACCATACTATCTAATCGAGCTCGGACATCAGAAGTGCAACAAAAACATCCATCAGCAATTGCGTACACGGGCCGAGGGAAAGGAAAGGATCTGTGGGCCAGCTGGGTGTGTAGATGTATATGTATGTGTGTGTGTGAAATGTACCTACCTACCTATGTAGCTGCAAGCAAGCAAGCATGTTTATACCTACCTAGGTAGGTAATCTATATTTCCTATCACTACGCTATAGATATATGAAGTAAGAAGAACATATTCAATCATTTCCACACCTCGACTATTCAAGTATTCAATTCCCGAGCCCAAATAATAGATTATGTCTCAACCCCAATCAATATCATCCATCCCATCTCATACCAAAGATGCATAGAATCTACATGCATTGCCACCAACCAGCAATTCGTTCATCCCTCCCCATAACCATAAGCATACCGTAATATTCAATCATCTTACCGCCCGCTTACCCAAATCCCAGGAAAGATTGGATGAGGTGGGATGTGATATACTTCAACAAGCTTTACTGCAGAGATTATTGTGATATTTTAAGTGACCCTCTTCCAACATAACATAGTACCAAAATCCAACACTTTTATGAAATTGACATTACTGATGTTCGGAATAAGAAGGCCTTTGACGTTTTGATAGGGAAGAGAAGGGGAAGGTTTCTTGACACTGA
>JWJA01000107.1:0-17202 GCA_000812885.1 Lanzia echinophila
GATGGGAAGGGGGGAGAGGGGAGGGAAGAGACGAACTTGAATTGAAAAGCCTCCATATCAGTACGTGAATTGGGTGCGTAGGCAGCGGGATATGCTACCTTAGCGGCTTTGCGATAGGTACCCGTGTTAAGACTGTGTGCGAGGTTTAGGACGAGGGTGGATGTTGCGGCGAGGATTACATAGCTTGATTGATGGATTAGTTCTTGTTCTTGTTTTGGTTCTTGTTTTGGGGGGTTTTTTGGATAGGGGAGGAGGAGAGGGGGGGAGAGAGAAAGGAAAGAAAACTTACCCGTAATTGGGATCGATTGTGAGGGTTGCCATTGTGTCTGTCTTTCTTGTGATGGATGGAGAAAGAATTGAGGTTTGGAGAAGAGGTCGGTATGAGCTCGGGTTGGGTATGGGGGTTTTTGAATGAATTGGAATTGGAATTGTCCGAGGAGTTTATTCACTCCAGATTTACTATCTATATGAAGACAGAAAATTGACAGCAGCAGAAGATGAAATCAAATGAAAAGTGATTACTTTGAAAAAAGTAAACAGTGAATATGGAAATATTCAAGTATTCTAAAATAGATAAATAGAAAAGACCACCTACCCACCTACCTACCTATTCCACCTACCTTACTAGTGCAAACCTACTTTGTAAAATAAAAAAAGATTGATAATCTGAAATCTTTAACAAGCCCAATTCTTTCTTTCTCTTTCTCTTTCTCTTTCCTCGGCTGTTTCGATTTTGCCCCGCGATCGCTCGCTCTATCCACCCATAAAAGGTAATGAATGTTGTAGAAGCTACTACTAGTAGGTACTAAGTAAAGCAAGCACGGACAAAATATTGTCCCGCACCCCGAAATGGTGATGTGCGAATGTGCTTCATGCGGAAATTTGGCTTGCATCGACCGAGTCGGTGGAATGCAAAAAAGATTCTGATGTTCATTCCGCCGTAAGAGCCGTTGTATTTCGAGATTGCTTTGTCTTTTGTGTTCTTGATACTACCACAATACTACTACTACTAGTACTACAGTACCGTAGATCCATCACGACAAATTTCAATCCAATCGATCGGAGACGGCGATCAATTTCATTCCTCATTCCGCCCGAGCGGAACTTTTCATAAAGTCTGTCTTTCGGAGCCGGAATGAACATTTGCTTAATTGATAAGAAGTTTTGTGTTTAGAAAGGCAAGGGGGTTTGATTTCATTAAGTCTTTTGGAGACGGAGTGAATATTGCTTGTTTTGATGGAAGTTTTTGTGTTCAGAATAGGGGGGTGTCAGACTCCTTTTTATAGATGCATTGTTGTTTGTGAAGTGAGGTGATTGTTGGAGGAAGCACATCATTTATTTGTTTTGTGAGCTTTTGGTTGGTTTGTTGTTGGTTGGTTACACGACTTATAGGTTATGTACCAAGCTTCATAAGCTACGTTTATGGACTTTTCTTACATAGATTTACTCGAGTATTAAGTATTGATTGGTCAAAATACTTGAGCCAACTGAATTAATTAACTTGTGCTTTTAAAGTGCTTTCGTAACGTCATGCTAGTGCTGATTGTATGTGAGCTTTCTCTCTCCCCTATCATTACGGTTCGGTCAATTCAACTCAACCAGTACACCTCTGTTCAGGCTCTCTCCACTCCAACCCACACTTTTCGAAAATCATCATTTCCTTCTCTCTCAACTTTCCTGCATCGGCGCCGACCACCTCCCCCTCTAAATCAAGCCATTTCCCACTGGTCCTATCCCTCATCCCACTACTGTCGAATTTCCAATTCTTCTTGTCTTTCACATACCGTCGCAAGTCTCTCTCAAACGTCGTTCCCCCCGACCATCCGATGATCGCACATCCTGCTGTCTTCCATGGCGATATTATTATATCTACTCTCCTATGAGGATTGGGGTTCTTCTCATGTGTCTCTTGGTCGAAATTGACATTTTGCCAGACAACAAGTGCCTTGTCCAATGTGTCAAACCCCGTCCCAGAAGAATCCATCGACTTATTCGATACGGGCGTTTGGCCACGTTCCGAATTAGCATTGGATCTCTGCAATATATGCGTAATCCAACCTATATCTTCAAGTTTATCAGTGATCTTGTCGATGAAATGAAGCGTCGACTCAGCCTCTGGGTGTGTGAGTATGACATCGACGTCCCCGCTGAATGTTTTGCCTCTTCTGTAACCACCTACAATGACCATTTGGTAGCCAGGTATCAACTTATTAGCTTCCGCCAAAACTATAGCACCAATATCCTCGACTTCATCACGAGGTATTGGATCCAAAAACTCATCGTAATACTTAACGCCAACCTGTTGTTGCTTTTTTAATTTATCCCATCCATACTCGACAACATCATCTAAATCTCTCCATCCCCACCCATAAAACTCTCTCGCGGTAGCATCACCGACTCCCCATATGTTGTAAAAATGCTCAAGAACTTTCATCTCAGGGTCGGTTTCCATATCAGTTACTTCATCCAGGGTTCCGTTGATCTGGTATTGATGGTACAAACTGGCTATCTTCTGATCGCACCCTGGAAGGCGCATTATTTCGGCGGGAGAGGTGATATCATAAGGATAAGCAGCAACGCTTGCGATTGCACTAGAGTAGGCGCGGACCGCAATAGGGTCTTTTTTGAGTAGGCGTTTCAATTTGATCTTTTTAAGAAGGTCAATAAATTCATCATTTCGAGAACAGAGTGGTGTTGGTCGTTCGCAGGAGTATGTAGATAGTAGATAATGTGGCATAGGAGGAAACTTTGAAGGATCGTCATGCTCGGATGTGGTTTGATGCAGGAGATGGGTCGGACGGGTGATGCTTTTTGGAGATTTGTGAAATTTATTGGCTGCCCCATGTCTAATGTAGCCAGGAGCTGGTGCATTAGCTGCATCAGCTGCTGCTCTTGCTAGGATTTGTGATGAAGAATGTTCTTTAGTAGCTATAACCAGGACATTCAATAAATATTTGTTGATAAAAGACTTGTGTGGTTACACACGGGAAAACTCACCACTTTGTACCTTTCCTTCATAGACCAGGTAACCCTCCATAGGAAGTAACATTCCAGCCTTCACCGAATCATAATACCAATCGACATTTAACACTTTAAAAGTCCTGACTCCGTCTGGGGCTGTTGAAAGAGCCTCATCAGCTGGCTTCAACTTTTTCCTGGCTGGCTCTTCAATCTCTTGGCCATCTTCGGTAGCAGAATTATCTTCTGTACTGGAGTCAAGATTGATAACTTCTTTCCCCTGTGCAGTCACCTCGCTTGTTTCTTTCACTTTCCGAGCTTTTCTCTTCTTGCCAACCACCTCTCCCTTCTGGACCATCCTCTCTTGCTCTTGCATTGGACTGTCTGCGTTAATTGGGTATAAACCGCGTTTTCTCAACTCGAACTCCACTCTTTTTGTTTTACCATTAGGGATCTTTCCAATTCCCAACTCGGCTTCATGGATATTGTGTCTTAAGGCACCGATTTTTTCCAATTCCTGTTCCAATGAAATGCGCTCATCGCTCAATAGGAATTCAAAAACATACATGGGTGGAAAGGAAAGATTCGAAGCCATCCTTATCAAAGATTGGCAAGGGATGTTGGCACAAATGACGGTATGTTGTGGGAGTTGACAAAACTTTGTCCTAAAAAATAAAGAGAGTGCTTCCTCTGTGCAATATTTACTAGGTAGGTACAATCAATCTCGAAAATAAGAAATTCCGCTTCAATGGAGTTCTTCTCAGAGAACTTGCGAGCACCACCGTAGAACCCTCTTATTTTAAAATTGAGGTAAGGTTCTCCAGAACAAGTAACATACCTCTTGCAGTCGGATGATAAAGATAAAGAAACGAACAAATTTCGATTGAGAAAAATGTTTGGAGCATAAAATACAAAATCGAATATATGCTAAATTCTCAATGCGAGGAGAATTTATTGAATGGCAAGATGTGATGTCGACAAAGAAAGGAAGGGAAGGTCCGAAAAATAAATGGTGGGGAGGCTTATCATGATAGGTTGGCTGACTATTTCGAGTGAAGCTGAGACTCATCAATTGTGGTTTTCCTGAATTGATAGGAACGGAATCGTATCAGATACTCCAGAAAATCCTTTATCATCTATAGCTACAATTAATTATTTAGATGTGGTGGAAACTTTCTCCATGAAAAGATAAAGGTAAATAACAGAAAGTCTTGATTCATTAATCACTTATAGCCTCTCACCTACCCATCTCCACCAGGGTTCAACTGATGCTGCTCCCTCTGAACCTAAGACACTACCACCAAATACGTCGACAGAAACGTTGAATTCCTTCATTTGTGAGAATTTGAACTCGTCGGATCCCATCTCTCCTAGCCAGTCATCTTTCTCTTCATCTTGCTCTTCGCCCAGCCCAACCCCAGAGTCCAGAAGTCCTTTCGATCTTGATACTCTAACTTTGGTAATCTCCCGCTCGAGGCTGGTCTTCACCAAGGGTGCTGGCAAAGCAGTGAAGAGATCCATCTTATTGGCAGCGATAAGTACTGGCAACTCTTTAGGTGTTTTCGAAGATTTCCCATTGCTCATGAACTTTTGGACAAGAAGTAATAGATCATGCAAATAATCAGCCGCTTCCCTCAAGCCTTCATCTCCGGCTCCTAATGTAGTCGCATCCACTTGAAATATTATACCTCGTAGGTTCTGGGTAGTTGTGAGGGTTTGGAATGCATGATTTCGTAACTTCCCATGGCCAGGTGTGTCGATGAGGAGGAACTTTTTGTGAACTTGATTTGTTGGATCAAATTCTGATCGATATTTGTTCGAGGCAGCTGCTGTTTCGACTGGCAGAGAACATTCGGCGATCAAGGGTGTCTGCGATGTATGAGTTGTGGCAGGTTTGTTCTCTCTTTCAAACTGTATGAATTCGTTAGTATATTGTAACGGCATTGAGATCAACGTATTTTTCAACTACTTGCCAGAGTCAACAGTGCTGTTTTTCCAGAGCCACTCGGGCCAATCAACAAGATCGATGGAAGGCTTGTGAGTCCGCTTGCTTTGAAAACAATAGAGTGAAGAAAGATAGGTATAGAAAGTATGATGATGAACGCAATAGCCAAGCCCAATGGCGATGGACTTAATAAGGCTGCCGCCCAATCCTGTATCGAAGACATGAGAACAAAACAACACTTTGAAATCGAGGGACTTGGTTCTTAGAAGGTATCACACCATCAAACCATACGCGGAAGGGACGTTGGGAGCTTAAAGGTTGAGGATGGAATATTATTACTGGTCTGATTCTGGTACCTTTCCTTTTGTTCTGTAAGGCTGCCCCAATAATTTTATTTTTTGGGTGGGTTGTTGGACTGTTGTCAAGTCTGGACTACTAACAAATTACAAAAATAACTACCTAGGTAGCCTTGGACTTTTGAATGATAAACCACAAAGATATCTTATATCCCTAAAGACTCTAACTATTGACCAAGATTGAATTTCAACATTGAAATTTTCCAAAGATTTTGATCGCAATTTATTAAAAGGGTTTGAATATTTGAGATTTGCTGATACATTGAAAGTACGGGAATCCAGCCCCCTCCCCCTCCCCCTGTCACCGCTTTCATCAGCTCAAAGCCAAAAAGATAATTTTGGAAACTCAGCCTCGTAACTACGCATCAACCCGATTACCTGTTAAAAAGGAAAGTAAGCAGATTTGCAATTGATACTAAAATTCTTCACAATTCAGCATGATTACACCTTTGAACGACTCATGAAATAGTAAATAGGTAATGATTGAAAGGCTTTACGAATTACGACCATACTTTTAACGATACCTACCTACGTAAAACTTTCCACGCTTCAATATGGCTTACGGAGACTCGAAAACGATATCTGGAACTGAGTCTACACAGAAAAATAATCCATTAATGCCAAATGGCAAGTCGAAAGCAGTTGCGCCAAAGACCAGCGACAATAACCATGTTGAACTTGGCGATATGTCATCAAGTGAACAATCTACAAGCAAGAAGGTTGATATAATGCACCTTGCCCGGTTAGGCGATATTCCAGCGATAGAGAAACTTTTCGAAGAGGGCACATATGATTCGAGTTATTGCGATGCTGAAGGGATCACACCATTACATGTTCGACTCCAATGTTCTAAGGGAAAGATCCCAGCTAATTAAATTCAACAGTGGGCGGCCATAAACAATCAGTATGCAATGTGCCAATTTCTGCTGAACGCAGGCGCGGATGTGAACAAGAAAGGAGGCGATTCTGTAGCTACTCCGGCTATGTGGGCTGCACAGAGATGTCATTATTACGTCGTTCACTTATTACTCGAACATGGGGCAGACCCTCTGATAACAGACGTACAAGGCTATAATATTCTTCATCTTGCTACATTCGAAGGAAATATTTTCCTACTTACCCTTCTATTACACCAAAATGTCAATGTCGACGTGCCCGATACCCACGCTCATACTTGTCTGATGTGGTCTGCATACAAAGGGTACCCAAACTGCGTGGACTTGTTCTTAAGATGGGGAGCGGATGTACATGCCACAGACGAGACAGGATTTACCGCACTGCATTGGGCACTCGTAAAGGGTTCCCAAGGCTGCATACAGAAATTGATTGAATATGGTGCGGATCGTTTTGCTGAAACCCAAAGTGGTAAAACACCAGCGGTCACGGCTAATGAGATGAAGACTGAGAGCATCTGGCATAAAGCTCTGACCGAATGTGGTTATGAGGAGAATGGTATGCCTCAAGTTATCAACTTTCCGCTCTCCTCGTGGCTGTTGAAGGATAAACGTGGTTTTATGAACAAATTCTTTTTCCTATTCCCATTTTTAACTCTCTGGGTTATGATCATGATCGGTAGTCATATGGTAGTGTTTATTGGTGTTCCTATGGCTCTATTCGCTGGCTATTCCTTGCAATGGCTTGCATCGCAAATGTTGCAATATGCGCCGTCGGACATGAGAATCCTTCACAAGACGGTATGTTTAGATTGTATCCGACATTATGTATTCGCTAACGCTGTGAAACTAGCCTTGGCTAGCAGGAATATTTGCTGCTACATTATTTTGGGTGGGTCTTAGATGGTTGACGCATATTTTACCAGGTTTGTTAATCGTAACGAGAGCCAGGAGTTTAACTAACTTCTTCAGGGACTTACATGACATACCCTTTGTCCAATATCATGTTCCTCGCTATGTATAGTCTTTGTGGATATTTCTACTTCTGTGCCATGGTGTACGAACCAGGCTACGTGCCCAAACTTGGAGGGTTAAGTCAACAGAAGGCTACTATTGACGAGCTTTTGAGCTTGTGGAAATTTGACGACCAGAACTTTTGCGTTACCTGTATGGTGCGCATGCCAGTGAGAAGCAAACATTGCAAAAGATGCAATCGATGCGTGGCCAAGCATGACCAGTATGTTCAGACCCCGTGTACCATTTCTTTCAAGCATCACTAACTGGTCTGCAACAGCCACTGTCCTTGGATTAACAATTGTGTTGGTATCAACAATCACAGACATTTCTTCCTGTATTTGGTCACTTTGGAGGCTGGTATCGTCATGATTGTTCGTTTGACTATTGGCTGTAAGTATTAACTTAATATCTGTTCTTAGCTCTATTCTAATCAACCGCAGATTTTGAGGCAATAGCAGCAAATGGCGAAAAGGTCGATACTGAGTGCAACATTCTAGCTCCGTCATTATGCGGAATCGTCAACGCCGATCCATATACACTCGTCCTTGTCCTATGGGCAACTTTACAATTGACGTGGGTCACCATGTTGATGTTTGTTCAACTCATTCAAGTCTCGCGAGCAATGACCACTTGGGAGAACATGCGCGGTTCTCACGAGGGAGGAAAGGCCTCGCAGGCTATCACTTCTGCGCTTACGACGGGTGCTACTTCCAGAGCCGGTTCCCAACTCGGCAATACTGGCTTAGGACCCGATCCTGCATTGCCACCTACCCATGCCCCTGGTCATCACCACGGACACGGAGCCAAACAAGGTTGCTTCGCGCAATGGAAGAAATTATTGGGTGTGGATACGTTCGTCGAAACTGCATTCAACGGATATGAAGGAAACAAAAACCGATCCAGACGAACCAAGAACCCATTTTCTCGAGGCTGCGTTGCAAATTGTAAAGACTTTTGGTGTGATCCGGCACCCGTCTTCGGGAAAAGGGAGAACGGAGTGGCTATGCTAGGGGGTCAGGTTGTAAATTACACTAAGATGTATGAAGCTCCGTCGCGGATGGTCATGCGAAGTGGTGCGGATGATGCAGGTGCATATCAAAATGTTGCCGCGGAAGAGGCTGTTTAATAGTTTTATGATTGATGAATGATATCCCTATGGTTGGAATCGGTCTGCTCCCTCGAAATTTAATATTCTATGAATTTATTGTTTACTGCATGCGTTGGGGATTCTTTCAATCTTCATTGTACATTACATTATTGGTTTTAAGACCTTTTGAAGTAGAGGTATATCATATCCGGAGTAAATACCTACAATATATGCGGTTGCTGAAAAATAAGATTCTGCACTATGCCATGCGGTGTTAGAATCTGCCTAGCTTGATTTTGGAATATTCATTGATTGGCATGCTTCTTTCGTTTGTTCCAGCGGGTTTTCTCGGTCACTGTGCGTTCGGCTCTTTCTTCCGGTGACATGACTACACCTTCCTAATTACATGCTTCGGAATGCTAATCCTTGGTTTCGTCGTTCTACATTTTCAGTGGGGTTTTTTACTGGGGAAGCAGCGACAACTGGGTGGTCATGAGGTGATTGGTGTCAGGGTTGGACAATGGAATATTCAAATTTGAAAAAAGGCTTTTCATGAGATTTGATTTGTTGACACTAGTTGAAAGATTCATAGTGATATAGGATTTCTTCAAGAGCCGTAAAGATACAGCGATCGCATAGGTACCTACTCATAAAGTTTCATCTCGACCTTCATGCCGCCATCCTCGAGTCGATGGAGATATTTCTGGCCCAGACTGGCTGGAGTATAGATACCACCTGATAATTTATGATCATCACGGAGTAGCGAGATCGCTCCTTGCGTAATAAGCATGGCGCTCACTATTTAAAGTCAGCTTGCTGATGCCGAAGGTGTGAAAGATAACTTACGAATATATGCAGAGCCTTCGAAAGAGGCTCGACAAAAGATTCTTGGATGCTTGGCTTGCTTAACATCTGGCTTGGCGATAGCTCGCCACTCCAATCGATGTCTTTTGCTTTCCTCTTTTGTTGCTCCCTCTCCAGGTTGTGTAACGTATGCCTTCGCCAATTTCCTGATGAAAGGAATAGCGAAAAGGCATGTTACAATGACGAATCCACAATGCACAGCCAGGGCTATAAGATAATTCCGAGCTTTCATGTACTCGCCGACATGGAAGTTGGGACCATAGAACTCTGCTCCTCCTAGTATTCCCCAGCTTCGATGAATGATTGCTACATCTGATGTTGCTGCTGGATAAGTAGTGAGGATTCCAAGGTCAGGTACTACCTTAATTCCGGATATTTTGGTAAACAGAGACGAGAAAAATGGTGTTGGGTCGCGAGATTTGGGCCCGCCGATAGGTGATAGCGCATATGGAGCCATCGAGGCGTTGATTTCCTTGACGCTATATACGTCCAGGAACGTCAGAAGCGTCGCCAGCGTTCCTCCCGAGAACTTGCCGCTATTGAAGTCAGGACACAATGAATATACGATAAACCATAAGCAACACCGGTGAACAAGATGCTAAACTTACGTAATCTCATGCATTGATATGACGACCTCTCTCGTTGGTACCGAATACTTTTCGCGGATGGTCTCAACAAGGATTCGTGTCATAAGATCCGGTGGAGCAGATTCTATGCCGCATTCGGGGATCATTATGGCACCCGTCTTTTTGGCTGTGTCTTCATATTTCTTAATCATTTCGGCCACGAATGGTACTTCGCCTGTAACGTCGAAGTAGTGGGTTCCATTTTCGGCACAGGCTTTGAAGCAGCGTTCTCCGTAAAGAGAATATGGACCAACGGTTGCGAGGATGATTTGTGTTTTTTTGGCTAGAGCATCTAATTCTGAATCTTCTAAATTGCAAATCTCGATGGCTGTGGCGTGTTAGTATGAAATTTGGTTACTTTGTGGAAATTCTTACCAGGCTGTACACGATTAGGATTCAAGGTTTTACACTCAGCCGCAACAGCTTCCAGTTTACTGGCCGAACGTCCGGCCAAAGCCCATCGTAAGTCTGTTGGTAAATGGGTTGTTATGTGCTCAGCGGCAAACTTTCCTGTGTGCCCCGACGCTCCAAATACAACTAATTCGTATTCGCGATTTGATGTGGACGACATGACTTTTCGTTTTTGCTAACGCGCTATGGAAAGTACTGGGAGTATGGAAAATGGAGAAATAGAAAATTTATCCTGATTGAATTGCATGAAGATTCAAGCTGCAAGTGCGTCTTGCCGAGGTTCAAGAAAACTTTAGAATAAAAGGTCGTGATGTAAAACCCTCCGTTGAATCATTTTATTCATGTGCCAGCGCAGTTGACCGAGCTACAAAGCCTCACTCATCCTCTACAGATTTTAATCATCATGTAAGATATGCATAATATAACTTTCGACTTCTAGTAAATTGATTGCATCTTTGATTCAAACCCAAACAAACAGTCAACTCCTTAGAATTTTGGAATTACTGGCTAGGACTCGGAGTTGTGAGGTGTATTTTGACCTACTAGTATTGGTACCAAGCTACTGAAAGGAACAATTTGAATCTGAGTGAGGTTTGAACAATGTTGGCTAAAACTTAGATTGTATCATTGTATCATTGCATCCTGCAGGCCGTCCCATATTTCCTCGAAGACCAATGAAAAGTTCAAACAAATACCTGTGATTTCATGATTTTCGAACTCCAACAATTTTCTGGTCATGTGACGTATTACAATTCCTTCCTATTCACGTGGCTCTGGGCTCGCTACGATTTTAGCCCCACTAGCGCACACTACGAAATTACCCAAAAAATAATAATCAACGACTTTGCGATACAATCTTCAATTTCTACATCACCGTTTATCACAGCTCAACACCGCCAAGATGACGAAGAGAACCAAGAAGGTCGGCGTTACCGGTAAATACGGTACCAGGTATGCGATATTCCAAACTTTACAGACCTTTTTGCAGTCGTTTCGATGCATTATTACCTCGTCACCGTCGTCACCTTGAGAAAATCAATCAATTCCGCAGATATCTCACATCCCCAGCATTATACAAACAATTGCCATGATCGGGCGCAACAGAAGAGATCGGATAGCTAATAAATCTGTTTTCCTTTAGATACGGTGCATCCCTCAGAAAGCAAGTCAAGAAGATGGAAATCACTCAGCACGCAAAATACATCTGTACCTTCTGCGGAAAGACCACTGTCAAGAGACATTCCGTTGGTATCTGGGACTGCAAGTCATGCAAAAAGACCGTTGCTGGAGGAGCTTACACCGTCACGTATGTTGTGGCATTTCCTTAGCACTCGAAGCGTTTTACCAACTTCAGCACACTGACACTCGAGAACAGAACCCCTGCTGCCGCTGCCATGAGATCGACGCTACGAAGATTGAGGGAAATTGCTGAGGTTTAAATGGTTGGGAATGAATGAATATTTCACGGTTACTTTTGCTACGGCATGGGATTGGTCTCGCACATACGGTGTACAAAGGAAAACATCGACGTCGATATTCGATGAGACAGAATAGAGCACAATGAAATCTCGCATTGCCTGGTCATACCTACAACTACAACTGCACATATCCGAATCAATGTCATGTGTGAATCTAGCGTGAAGTCAGAACATTGGAAAATTATTGATTCTAGATACATTCACAGCCCCAACTGAGATGGCAATGGTGGACAAGGGACAACGCTACGTCACTTGGAGTCACTCGCTTTCAATCAATCAATCACGGCTGTATTGCTGAAGGTGTGCGAGAACGAATCACTGCGATCATATTAGCGCTGAGAACAAAAGTTCATCTTGTGCGCTAACTTGACTGCGAAAGACACAGCACCTTTGCAAGCGCTAAGGTTGGTACAGCGGATTGCATTGCCACATTTGAACATTTTTGGTCGTCACTAAGAAGTTGTAACGAGTTGAGAGCTACTATACAGTATAGATGTTAAGCTTTCACTTACAGCTTAATATTGATCTTTTTCATTTGGTATGATTCACTGACGAAAAATAAAAAATTCAATCCTGCCCTTACTTCCATCCATGTGAGCTCACGCAAAAAGCTCACATAGGAGTATGCAAGGCATTGGATGTGTTATTGATCGACGCCGGAGCAGCCGAGGGCCAGATATATGGTCTCATCCTTCTCGCCATCGAAGGACCTTGATTAGAGAAAATGCATCTTCCAGAACCAAGTTTTCTCAAGTTGGTGGTGAAAAAAGTATGGATCGCGGCCGGAGTCGTCCCACCTATATTGCAGCAAACAGATATTTCATTACTCGATCGAGCCTTTGAATATTATAGGATGCTTGTAATACAGGTAGCGCGTGTCATAATTCCTTTCTTTTCCAACCAGAAAGATGTCTCGACCAATAATCGTGTCTCCAATGTACTTCCTGATCCATGCGGAAGTATCTTTTTTTCGGATTCATATCCAATCCTTCCAAGTCTTCGATTGATTCACTAAGCCTTGTTCTCATTATGAGGTCACGATGATCCTACTTCCTGTTGGTTGTTGGCTGTGTATCGGTTGTGCTTTTATATGCTTCAAGTGCTCTGTTCTCTATCCGGAATACTAACAATTCTTCTCTTTTCTACACACAAAGTTTCTCGATCAAATTAGCAACATATATATCATTTTTTATAGATTCCATTTCTACGATTATGGCGAGTGGTTATAGACGTGGAAGCTTTTCATTTGATCCAAGTGATCCAAGCTATGATTCAAGATATGCTGATACAACTTATGTTGATGCAAGTTATGATGGTGGAGGTTATGATGAAAGAAGTAAGGAAACATCTCCAATCTCTCCGACCGTGCTGACTACGTAATAGGACATCCGCCACCCTCTCGCAGAGCGCCTCTGGATTCATATGAACTTCCCAGGAGGTCTCGACGAGAATCAAGCAGTCATCAACGAGAACCAAGAGTTCATATACGAAAATCAAGCAGGCCTCCACGAGAATCAAGCAGGGTGCAATACGTAGATGCCGTACCTCCCTCAGACAGCAGAAAAGAAAGAGAGCGAGCAGATAGAAGGCGAAGAGAAGAGGATGAAGAAAGAGACCGGGAAGAAAGAAGGCGAGAAGAGGAAGATAGAAGGCGAGCAAGAGAAGAAAGAAAACGACAAGAAAAAGAAGAAGAAGACAGAAGGCGAGCAAGAGAAGAAAGAAAACGACAAGAAAAAGAAGAAGAAGATAGAAGGCGAGCAGATAGAAGGCGAGAAAAAGAAGAAAGAAAACGACAAGAAGAAGCACCGTAAGATATAATTCTATATATGCTATCGATCCAGTCTAACACATTGATAAGCCGCCCAAAAACCGGACACCGGTCCTCTCGAACAAAACCCGCTCCTCCTGCACCAACTCACACTTCAGGCCCGATCTCCGTGTATGATAAATCAGTGTATGATGAATACGCCACATGCGTGGGATCATTCACAGATGAAAACAATAACAAACATGTCTGGCTGGAATATCAGTCCCCCGATGGAGAGTGTTTCGCAGAAAAATACGAACGGAATAAGTCGGGGGCCCTGCAAATCATCAGTTACACAGATCAAAAAACCGGGGCATTATTATCCCATGTTAAAAAAGGATTGTGATAATTTCTCCTTGGTACCCATTAAGGTTACTGGTCGTCTAAGTTGCATGGACGCGACCACACTACACCTTATTTCCGGTTGGAGAAGGAAAGTAGGAATCCCGTAGTATTTCATGTCGTTGAGCAGATTATGGGTGGTACAAGATTGCGTTATTGGCTTTTGGGCGTTGTGGTTGAAATGGGTAGTTTTGACGTTGTATTTTAACGGCGTTTCTAATGTGGAAGTGTATGATTCTTGGTTTCTCGGAGTTTCTGGTTGTTTTGGGAAATTCAAGTATTAATTTACTATAGACTTGGAAATCCTATATGGTTGGCGTTGATCGCGATGGGCAGCCTGTCGGTAATTCCTTGTGCTTGTTGATGGGTGTTGTATGTATGGGACAGTCCTTTCGGATTTCAGTTCCGGGTTTGCTTCTCACTCTGGTCGCCAGGTGCTGGAGTCACTTCCGGTCACTTCTGATTGATTGTATGCCATCTGGCTTATATATTGACTTGGTATTCTCTATTACCTGACCCGCCATGAAGAACTTTCAGCCCAGTGGGCTGATTTGTTATTATATATAATCCCCTGGGACGCTTCACTCGGTGCCGAAAGATCCTACTATTGACTTGACTAAACGCACCTACATCACGGATGCAGGTCAGTGGTGGAGTTCCGTGGATAACAGAGGAAGCCGGGACAAGAATCGGAGATTTGCGACGGGCAGAGATGGGGAGGGACAATGAATTGGGATCAGGAGCACACTCAAGCTCAAAACATACACAACGCGGGATTTGCCAGAATTAACAAAGCTGATACACTGTCTATGTTGTCTACTTTATCTAGCTGCCATCATATACCTACTCGGTCCAACATCAGTGAAGCTATTTCTCTCCAGGAAGGAGCATTTGGGCCTTCAACCATACCATGGAACTACTTACTTTTGACAACAAGGAAAAGGAAAGATTTCATTTGCTTGATTGGATCACAAATTGGGATATATCTCCATACAAGATGTTATCAATTTTCTGGGATATTGTGCTTAGATTTGCTTTTATTTGGATTTTTGGAGTTTGGAGTTCTGGTGTAATCTTCTATCATAATATAGAAATAATAACCAGTCACCCTTTTTCTGGATTTTAACATATATGGAGAACTTTTCTTATCATTTGAGGGCTTAAATTGTTTGATTTCGTGTTTGGTCACCAATGTCGACCTCTAGCTTACTGATTCTCAACCACATTCATTAATGTCAACCACATAGAACTACTTCTAAATTCCCAACCTAAGTAGTAGACATTGCCCAGTAAATAAGATATCTCCGATATTTCTTCTGCCGGTTCTTTTTCTTATCCAATTCCGTATTCAAGAATTAGAATTATAAACCGAATTTCACTTTGTGTAAAACTCATCCAGCCCTGATCTCGCGAACGCCGATCATCATGGTAAGCAAATCCACTTTAACAATTTAAGGCTGAGCAACACAACCCGACAACCCTGAACTTCCAATGTTCATTATTGGCTAGAATACCGAGCTGTCTTAGTAACATAACTTACATTGCCGGTGGGCATCTTTCAGGCCCATTCACAAAATATCATTCCACTTAGATCTGCCATGGAAATCCCACTTTTGCAATACTGTACGCCCGTCGGATGCGAAAATATACGAGCTCGAGCCCGTGAGAGGAGCGAACGTATCTACGTGGCTTCGTGCCCCAATATTTTCTTTGCGATTGACATTGTGCTGCCAATGATATGGGCAGAAGCGGTGAAAGGGCCCCATCTTCCGAGGAAGTGTGGGTAACGTTCAGATAGAGATTGTAATATGCAGGCATCCTCGTTCCGGTGGCACGTATCGCTCTCCGTGTTCTCTAAGTTAAGTACAGTGTTACATATCCTTAAATATCAACACATTCCCTCAAGTTTTTACTTTGGTCAAGAAAAATCTCTCGAATACTCATACCTGCAGGCCCTTAGAGAAGTCTCGCAATGGCCAACAGTAAGGTTTACCGTGCCATCTTAGGGCTCCCTATTCTTGCATTTTCTGTAGGATGCAACTACTCTTTCAACTGGGAGGCTATGATCGATGGTATCGTGAAGGCCATGACCGCGGGTCGAATGACATGGGGTGGAATTGACGTTCCTATCGTCCCAGAATTCTACTATATAGATCTTCCAAACAAGCTGTTGGGTCCAGCAGCCGTTGCGTTCGGTCCTCCGACATTCGCTGTCGATCATGTGGGCTGGTATCAGATGTTCTCTTTTCTGCTGGATGTCAGTCTATTCTACACAATTTGGATCATCGAATCTTATAAACCGGCTAATGCTTGGACGCCCGCATACCTGTGAGTATTCTTTCGCTCTACATCTACATACTGTATAAACTCTAACCAACGACACACGCAGTCCTCTTCTCTTCGCTATTCCTTTCCAATTAAAAGGAATCGGCGTTATCGGTCCAATATATCTGTATCTCTATTACATTAATTCCACACCCAAAACATTGAGCGGTTCTTCACACAGAGTATCCTCTTCATACAGCACCTTCATCATCATCACCATGGTAATCTCCTCTTACATCCCCATATTCTTCATGCATTTCGGGCAAACCCTAGAGATCCGCCATTGGTGGACTTGGCTTTGGCAAATGTTTCCTGTGTGGGCAAGTCTTTGCCTACCGCTACTCTACATCCTGCCTTTTGGCAAGAACCCCAAAGCCAGCCGTACCGACTCCAGCAATCTACCGCTCATGATTCTCATCGGCATTTCGGCAGTGGCTTGGATCTACGTGAATATTGCGTCGCCTTACTCACCGCGAACGCTCTTCTGGCCATGGCTATGCGACGAGGCTCACAGGGCGCATGAGCCATTTCCAGCAGTCATGAGGGAGTTTATTCAAATGGATCAGGTGTTCTCGTATGGTGCTACGTTTTTATGTATGCTGTATTTGACGCATGATTTGAAGAAGGAGGGTCTGTTGCAGAAGAGTTGGATATCGATTCTCGCCGTGGGACTTCTGGTTTTTGTCGTTTCGGGTCCTGGGTGTGTGGTTGCGGTGGGTTGGTTGGGAAGGGAAAAGATTTTGCGTAGGAATGAGAAGATGGCTTAGTAGATCATGATTGGGATTTTGATTTTAGACTAGGAAACCGGTCAGAGATACTCGGCACAATATCTTGGTGCTGGTCGCTTTCTTTTTTGCCTTATAGTCAGAGCGATGATACGAGGCAAATTTCTACACTTTTATATACCACTCAGCTCGAATCAAGACAAAATTCAAATATTCGAGCTCTCTGGCTCGATTTCACGCATATCCAAACTCATCTTAGTTTTCAACAAGTTCTGTAGTAGAAACTACTTTTCCTTGCGTTTATTTCCATAGACCATTGAAGACATATTTCAAATCAAATCAGACCTTCCCCTGTGCAGTCACCTCGC
>JWJA01000108.1:0-10866 GCA_000812885.1 Lanzia echinophila
TCGAAAAGACACAACCCGCCCCTCTCCTATAATCTCCTCCTCGCAGTCATAAAAACAGCACTGCAACACTATAAACAGATATATACCTATATGCTTACCAAATTATCTCATCATTCTCAAGTACAGTAACTTATCCCTCTCTCTCACACGTATAAGAGTAATAATAGGATTGAGGTTTGCATTTGTAATAGGAAAGGAATAATGAAATTGTAATTACAATCATTATATGAAGGGAGAAAGAGCCGTTTAATCCGCATCGCATATGATAGTACGTTGTTGACGGCGGATACATATCATACTCGCATACCCTCCACTTGATATATGCCAATAAAATCAAACAGTTATCCTGCTAGCAAAAAGGTATCAGGCCTGCTCTCCCTATCACCCCGAATCTGTTTTTCTCGCCTGACTCCTAACTTTTTATTGCAAAAAAAGTTTTGAGGGCTGTGAAGAGCTATTTAGATCCCGGTTTCAGTGGAGATACTGTCCTGGATTTGGATTTGATGTTTGGTGAATGATTAGTAGCTCGCGTGGGGTCTTTTCCTTTGCGCTCCTTATTCTTATTGGAAATATACAAATGCATAAGTGAATACCCATTCACCGACTCCTGAAGCCAGCCAGCCAGCAAAGTCCATTTAACTTCTGACACATGAAAGTTTTTGAACATCGCGAACAGGAATAGAAAGCCCGTGGAACAAATGGCGCTGATATTCTTGTTAAAAGTAGCAGAAACAGATGGTGATCTATGCCAACTGGCTTCAGGAGGTCGAGAGAGATCGATGGAGAACGATAATTATAACAACAGATACTAGTGGACGATATAAGGAGAAGGAAAAGGTTATGTGAATTAAAGTAAGATAGGCAGAGAAGAGACGAAATATATACCCCAAATTGCGGCACCACCATCCAAAAAAAAACACCCCCAAACTAAGCGTACCAAGCAGCCACGCCAATAAAATGTTACCAAGCAGCCACGCCAATAGAATGCTATCCATCCTTTCGCTCCAAGAAGTCGAGAATCTCCCTTGAAGTAATAGAGCTGTAGCCTGGAGGTGAAATCAATACAGATGGCTATAATCCCATCCCATCGATTTACCGATTAAGGAAAAACAACGACAATGATAAAAACATTCACATCATAAAACATCAGACGAAAGTACCAGAAAACCTCTTTGCCTATTAGGAACTCTCGACTCTCCCTCACAAAAGGACAAAATTAGAAATTGACAACACCTGCCCCTTCATGAATGCCGCCAGTAGCTATATTAATCACCAAAGCCGCGACGACTCATCATATGCTCTAAATGACGAAAGCACAACGCGCTTAGGACCACGCACCAGCCATTTTAACCACAGCAAGCTATGCAGTCCTCGACTCCGAGCCACATAGCATGCATTATCGATTATGCGAGAAGAAAACAACTTACTAACCCAACCCAACGACAAAAGAAAAAAAGATGGTAGTTGGGTGATATTTAATGGTTGCTTGCACTTGCTATATATTGTACAATTTTGCTCATGAAGATGCCCGAGGAAACCGATAACTATTATACACCGCCAAATTGGCATTCCATATTATAGAACGGGTATCGAAAGAACCGGACGCCCTCCAAGATATACCAGTACATGCCACATAGATACCTCCCTCCCAACTCCCAACGCTATATATAGTACGCCATTATAACACACGATTTCCATTCATTAGTTATTCTTGCAGCTCTTTCTCCCCGTCAAGATCTTGCTTGACTTTGCCTTTCCGACCCTCCAATCTCCTCCAGAAACTCACCATCCAGTGTCTCGTTTTCTTTCCTAGGCCCTTGGTTCCCTCATCCAATGTCTCTGTGATCCACATCAACATCTTGCCGAAGAAAAACAAGCACACAAAGGAACCTGAGACTACTGCCGCAAATCCAATCCAGTAATCTGGTAATGTGTATTTGCCATCGATCCCGCTGACTTGAATCGAGAAATAAGACGTCATGAGTGAGACCGGAAGGAAAAGAACAGAAAGTTTAGCAAGGAGCGCAGCAGAGCGGTTCAGTCGTGCGGTAGCCTCCGAATCTTTTTGGGAGGTAATATTGAAATACTCGAAGGATGTTAGATTTTGCTCCAACCGATGAGGGGTTTACATTTGATTTAGACTTACAGTGGCACTAAGCCCCTCCTTCTCCGCGAGAAGTTCTTCTGTCTGGCTCAAGATTAACAGCTGCAAGCGATCACCTAATCTTTCAAATCTCTGACAGGCGGATGGAGCGAGCTGGACACCACTTCTCCCATTTGCTGCACTGCCATCTGGAGTGCCGTAACTTTTTGGTGGCTCGAGGATGCGGGTGATGAGATTGTGGTAGCCTTTATAGAGATGGTCCATTTGGCGGATAGCTTTGTTTAGATAATGGAGGTGGGGGATGATTTTTATATCAGGGGATTTATTAGATTTTCTAGTCTGGAGAACAGTGAGAAGGGTGTTAAAGCGAGTACAATGGGAGATTTCTTACCATATCCTCAAAAATGGAACCTTCCTAGAAATAATCAGCAAATAGCCACGAGTGTTGCAGGTGAAATCCATACCAAATCATGCAAGCTTCTTTTGAAATAGGCTGCTGTTGCGTACACAGCACGCCAATCATCGAAAAGATAATAGAAAAGATTGCTTGCTCCATTATTACCAGGGCCATTTTCGTCTGCGTCTAGGACCTGACGAACACTTTGTAGGTTCAATGGATTTCCGCCATCGTGTGCTTGCAGAGATAATTGACGTAGAACACTCAAAGTATTCTCACGAATCGATTTGAGGTCATCCTTGTTTTCAATCGGCCCTGTATCTTCGTGCAAAGATATGACGGTATCTAACGCAGTCGGTGAGCTTTTGGAAGAATATGCTTGAGGAAAGCAGCATATATATCACTTACTATCGTCGCATAGTATGAGCCACGACCAAAGTCGGCGCTGAGTTATTTCCGGAATATATTCGTTGGTTTGAACTTTTTCTGCTTTCGTTGAAGGTGGACAGACATCATGCATCCAATTGGCACCAATGCATGTAACTTTTCTTGAAATCAGTACGAAAGCCAAAACACAGCAGAGCATGAGAATACCTACAGCGTGCGCCGACATCAATGGATTGGTAGTTGATCATTTGCCTCGCAACGGTGTAATGACTCATAGCTTCTGGGTTCGTAAACATATTCGTCTGTGCCCTGGCAATATGTATGCTTGCCCTTCCGGTTTCAATGTCGTCTTTTTCGAATATCTTGTCCTTGTAGCTGGTTCGGTGGTCTTTATGGCTCGAGTTTTCGCCCGGAGGCGCAGATTTTATAATCCCCAGCAGCCGCGGCGAGAATCCGTAGGTTTTCCCAATATAATCGACGATATCGCGCTGCTTATTTGGAGCCAGGATATTTCTAGTAAGTAGGTGTTAGAAGATTGGCTTTGAAAATGGTTGGTATCAGAACTCACATCCATCGTACAGGATGTTTGCCCTGCTTGCTTGATCCATCTAGTAGTTTTTGTAGAGATGGCACATTCACGTCAAAGGCTATTTCAGCTTCTGCCTTGCCAAATGCTATGATAAAATTGCTTGTTTGACCGTTCAGAGCCTTATTGATGCTGGCGTCATAATTCACTTTCTGATCAAAATCCACGAATCCGCTCAAATTTTCGAGGCTGGCGTCATTCACAGCTGGAGGAACCATATTTTCTAGAATGAGAAAAGGATGAAGTTGAAAACATGATAAACATTATGTGCGAATCAAACTATATATATTTACAGGCTGGTTAGGAGGCAGTGTGAGCGGCGCACAAGGCTGAATTTGTTTCTGTGAAACTTCAGCAGATAAATGACTGGCTGACGTTTAGCGGGGGCCGTTCGGGGATGGTTTCCCCCTGTAAGCGCTTATCTATTTACGAAATGGGGACAATTACCGCATTAAGTCACACGAACCTTGAAAATCATCAGCTGGCGTTGTGATCAAACAAAAACATAACAAAATTTATTGTTGGTGTTTCTATTTTTGCAGGCATTTTAGATTCTACTGAATTTGGTAGGTTACCATTAACTATTTGAATTTTGTTACAGAATCTTGTTGCTGTCCGCCGCTGTCGTTGTCGTCCTGTACCTTGTCGTATCGATCCTGTTGTACGTAGGATACTAAGATAATACTAGTATATCGCAAAGTCTCGACATGACTTTCAAGATTGTACAAGTACCTCGTGATGCAAATAGTATAAGGTCTTATGTCGGAAGATATAAAACTTTCAGACTTGACTCATTGAGACTAAGTCCGGAAGCTTTTGCTTCAACATATGCTCGAGAGGTTGAATTTTCCGATGAAGTATGGTACGATCGTCTGGCGCATCCACGTACAGCTACGTTTTTTGCAATTCAAGAAGGCAAAATTGTCGGAACCCTTACAGTCCTTGGTTCACTTCCTTTCGGTCCTGAAAAGCTTCCACCTCTAGGAAATCCGTGGACAGTTGTTGATGGTGATGATCTCAATGTACAATCAACACTTGCACATTTCCGGATCAATGGCATGTTTACTCTACCTCAGATGCGTGGTCAAGGAATTGGAAATACTCTTTTCGAAGAAGCGTTGAAATATGCAACAAATGAAGCAGTGGCAGTAGGAGGAGATTTTGTTGGTAGTATTGTGGTTGATGGGGATAACATAGCTGCTCGAAGGCTATATGAAAAGCATGGGTTTATTCCGATCAAGGAGGAGGCATATAAGGGTGGTGATTCAACAGCTATTTTGATGAAGTTATCAAAAGCACCATGAGATCAACTTTTCATCAAGCATATCAAAATAGCAAGAAAAGCTAGGCAATGGCAGTTCTCTCAAGTTATCCATGCTGCCACTAGCAATACAAACACAGTAAATTATTCCATTTCGGTTCATTCTAATTTCACCATTTCAGACTACCAACACGCTATCAATTGGTAAATGATCAAAGATTTTAGCTGAGAGCTCTTGTGACAATGTGAATGTAATAATCGCTAGCAATATCCAATTTATTACTCTCAAAGTCTCAGCTCATTTTAACAAATTGAATATTGAGGTATGGATAACTGATTAGGAAGGAAGGGTAGAAGGTTAGAGAGGATATTAGAGAGATCACCGGGAATGGTCTGCATTCTCTTTTTTACTACTACTAGGTATTAGGTAAATATAGAGGTCACCGGGAGAAGGAAAATACCGTAAGATACACTACACTATACGTACTGAGAGCCTCACCGGGAGTTGCACTTACCAAGCTCAGACCTCACCGGGAGATGACCTTAAAATGTCCAAGTAAATCTTAAACAATCAAATCAGGCTCACCGGGAGAAACCCCACCAAAAATCCAAGCTGCCCGAACTTGAATCTCAATTCATCTTCCATGTTGCGGAGTGAAGGCAGTAATCCGGTAACTTACTTAACAAGAATACTTGCTTATATTTATGTAGTACTCAATGAATAGAGAACTCCGATAAAATTGCAGTTCTCCGACTTTTTATAGGTTCCTACTATGTCTCCACCTTTGAAATAATGATTGTTTTGATATTATACTACCCCCCGTCCTTTTTGTGCGTACCATCATCTCATGAAGTACATGCAAAAGATGAAGGTATTCCGAGATGTATGTTTTCCGATAGCGACATGCCATTTCAAAGTTCTCGTACAGTAATATCAGTACGTAACACTAGCTACCACCTTTTTTAGAAGTTGCTACAAACGGGGTTGATGTACTATATTTAGCATCCATGTGCAACACATCTTCCAACTGGTTTTTTTCAAGCCAGTGTTTCGATTTTACAACATTTAAATGCTTATTTCACCAATTTTGGAGCCCTCATAACTTTAAGGTAATATTAGTGGTATCTTGGCGATGTGTTGTGCTGGCAAATATCTCCGCAATTCTAGGTTGTACGGTCTAGTGACGTCAAAGTTCCATGGCTAACACCGCACTGAGGGGTTTCCCGTTACTCTAGTGGATGTTAATGTTTGACATGTAAACTTGGTAGTTACTTGGTATGCATTCACTTTGTTGTCAACGAGAGTTTGTTCTAGGCCCAGTTTATGTTCTTGTTCTGGGGTAATGATTGTGGTTTTAAGAATACTTGATCTGTCGGTGGCAATATCCCAAATCAAGTAATCTTTCCTTCCCTCTTCCTCTTATTTTCCTCTCCATCGACTTCCAGGACAGCGATATTGAAGTGACTTCTTTCTGCATACAATTAACTTCTATTTACTTATTCCTAACTTCTGCACCCAACATCCATCATGTCATCAATTGTCGATACCTTGAGAGCATCTGGAGGCACCGAATCCGCCGGTAAGATATCTTGGCCAATGCAATAGTAAAAGTTAGCAACTGACACATGAGTAGGATTTCTCAATGATATTATTGCCCAACTATGGCCCAATATTAACATTGCTGGGGGCAGAATGGTCAAGGAAATCGTTGAGCCGATCCTCGCATCCACGCTTCCTGGTCCTCTCGCTTCACTAAAGTTCACCAAGCTCGATTTTGGCACCGTACCCATCAGTTTCTCCAATGTTGATTCCCACAAGACAGACAATAATGGTATCAAACTCGATATGGACCTAGACTGGAGAGGAAAATGTGATATTGAGCTGGACGGGAAGAGTATTCCTAAAATCGTGATTTGCCTTGATATCCAACCTAACTGAATCCACATGGCTAACTACGTGACAGGGAATCGAACATGTCCAACTGAAGGGCAGGCTTAGTATCCTTCTTTGCCCCTTGACCAACATTCTCCCTCTGGTATGAAATATACCTTCCATCGTCGAGGAATCTGTACTAACGCAGGCTGAAAAGGTCGGAGCCGCCCAAATTTCCTTCATCAATCCACCAAGCCTGAAGCTTGAATTCACCGACGCCGCCAGTATTGCCGACTGCTTTCTGATTGAAAAAACCGTCCGTAACTGCGTTCTCGGCATCATCGCCGGCATGGCCGTGCTCCCGAATCGATTCCTCGTCAAGATCGACCCTAACAATGATTACTTCAAGACCTACATACCTCACCAAGGTCTCCTCCGCCTAACGATCGAGAAAGTGACCGGCATAACCGGTCCTGAAAATAAGAGCAGAGCCATGAAGTTCCTGAACAAGATCGTCAAGGATGTACCCGACTGCTTTTGCAGGGTCACTTTCGGCGACGAGGTGTGGAAGACCTCAACCCAGGATAACAAGTACGAACCGGAATGGAACGAGACTCACGATTTCCTGGTCATGGACTACGAGCAAGCAATTAAACTCGATATTGACGATGAGGATTTTGCCGATAACGACGTCGTTGGTGTGACTTCCACTACCGTCAAGCAGCTTTTGCTCGACGGCGGCTCGCAGGTATTGCCTCTTACCCATAACGACGAACTCAGCGGAGCAAAGCTGACGCTGCACGCTCAATTCTTCAACTTGACTTCCGATGCCGCTCTCCTATCTGCCGATAACAGCCACGGCAACGGACAGATCCACGGACTCGCAACCGTCCTCGTAGCCAGCGCATTGGGTCTCACAGGCCAACGCGACGAGTTGAACCCCAGCGTCAAAGTGACATGGGGAAACAAGGAATTCGAAACCGTAGCCCAGGTTTACACACCGGGAGTCGATATCTTCAATCCGGCTTTCGATCAGGCTTTCAGGTTTCCCGTCACAAAGGATATGGTGTCTAATCCGGGGAGCTTTAAGATCGCGCTTATGAATAAAAAGACCGAGACGGGAAGCGTTGAGGTTCCGTTTCAGGATGTGCTTAATGCGCCGGGTTTGCTGCTGGAAGATCAGTTCGATGTTGGGTTTGGGGCGGTGGTTAGGGCGAGTATTTCGGTGCAGGGGTTGCAGTTGGCTAGATGAAGTGAAGAGTGAGATTTCTTACGGCCGAATTGTAGGTTTGGACTACTGCATATGGGAGATGAGGGGTTTGGTTTAGGGGTTTACATAGGGCGAGTTTGGATATGGCGTTCGGTATACGATGTGCATAGCGAGAGTTTAGGAAAAAGTAACGAATGAACAATATATGGAACAGTATCCACAGTCTTCGTTGTTGAATTGATAATTGTTTACAGTAAATCCGCGTTCTCGATAGACCATTTCCAGAACACAATGAGACGTTAGGTTCCAGTGGATCAGGATGGAACCTAGTGGTGCATTGTGTCCTGTCTTCGGCAAACATGCATCATCATCATTATAGCAGTACGCAGCATTTTGCATGCAGTGAGTTCTTGCGAGGAAGGATGGCTTTGGCGACATAGCTTTTTCCGCGAAACCTTTTCGTCGGTGCTTTGCTTTTGCTTTTAGGATTCCTGAAGCGGAATCCATGAACCGTACCGTCAGATTTGTGTATAGTCAGTTCATGTTGATGACTCAAATTCCCGCTTCGTAAACGCTAGTATCCTATATTTGATGTCAACCTCTAATTAGTTGGTGGTTAGTAGGTGGGTGGAGGTGAATGTAGTAGCATTCGTATGGGATTTTAGTGAAGGGATATTAGCTATGTGGAATGGTGTGTGAGTTGGTGATGTGATTTATGGATGGAGTAGGTGAAGGAGGGGGGTTGAGTGTACGTATTGTATGTTATGAAGTGTGTTAAGCGAAA
This sequence comes from Lanzia echinophila, assembly GCA_000812885.1. NCBI lineage: Eukaryota > Fungi > Ascomycota > Leotiomycetes > Helotiales > Rutstroemiaceae > Lanzia > Lanzia echinophila. The sequence goes on from JWJA01000108.1 coordinate 8,603, forward strand.
GAGAATATTGGATGAATAGGAAGGGATACATGAGGTTGAGATGAATGTAAGGGAATGAATGAATGATAGCTATTTAAAAGATGGGAGGACTATACTAACTATACTGCTGGTGTTTGGATGGGTGATATGGGTGGAGAATATGTAGTAAGTTTTCAAGAACTTCACAATATCTATGAACACACTTATTAACACAGCTATGTATACCGAGCAAATCAAGAGACAAGCAAGAATATTAAAAGATTAACAATCATACACCCAATACCAAAACAGCTGTAACGAATACACCATACAATACAATAAACCACAGCACACCAACTAGATATTCACATAGACTACAGTCTGATCTTCGAGATAAATCATAAATTCTCTTGAAAGATACCATAGTGCAAACTGCAAAGAAAGACACAGAGTTCATAATACAACATCGAATTCTGCTTTCTATGGCTGCTATATGGTATTGAGATGCGGGTGTGGTGTATAGATTGGTTTGGATGATGGTTATGGGAGGATGGGATGGATGAATGGGTGAGTGGGGGGGTTATTGTCTTTGTCTGGAGATTTTGATGGTATATTTGGAGATCTGTGAACAATGGTCTGATTTATTCTCATCTGATAGTGAAGTGAAGTGCCTAAAAATTTGAACAAACCATGAGACGAGTATATCAAGATTATAGTAAATTGGATGCCAGTAGCGATGAGGTGGTTATCCCTTCAAAATCCACCCTACAACCTCGATAGATATCAGATAATTTAGAATCCCCCATCAGAAACTTCCGCGGAAAGCCATCCACTAGGAGGAGGATCTGTGTATTATAAGTCTCTGCGGACTTCAGAGATTGCAACCAATTATCTTAAATAAACCAATTAAATAATCCCCATAAGTTTCAGATGTGAAACTCCTATCTATACTTATGGATGTATAAAAGCCGCTTGAGAAATATTTTTACCATAAACAGTTGGTGGTTGCTTATATTGATACTTTCTCTTTCAGAAAAGTTGATTTTGAGCGGAGAGGGGATTTTTACAAGTAAGTTGAGGGGTTGGCGTTGGAAGATGTTTAATTGGCAGATTGAGGATGGGATTGGGATTGGCATGTTAGGGGGTGGGAGGAATATGAAGGAGTGTGAGAGGCTTAGGATGAGTATTGGTTGGTGATGTAATTGTTGTTGTTTTTGGTGTGGAGATGGGACTTGTGGGATGGGATGGTTGAAATGAATTAATGAGTTGAGATAGCATAGGACAGGACAATATGGGGTGAATATGGGAATGTATTTGTTCATACTTACCTACACCTAGTAGAAACCCGATTCTCCTTCAACTCCTCCAACTCGACTAATGTTTTCCCCAGGATTTGGATTACCGGCAGAGAGATTCAAGACAAGTCATGAACATAAAATTCTCATTCTGGCTTCTGGGAACTATCAATAGTTCACACAAGTACAAAATACCTTTTGCGTCTGCTTTCATATGACCATTGTTCACAGCAGACCAATCGAGATCAACACTAGGAGTGGCGACAACAGAGAAGACAGTCATAATGCTGGTACTGTCAACATTGTTAAGAGGACCGGCTGAGAGAGAGGTCATGGTGGCTAAGGTTGTTGGTTGAGGGAGGAGTAATACGCGAGCTTTGATCTAGATTTATGGTGCGGTGAGAGTATGATTACATGGGGGTTGTAAGTTGAAGAGTCTAACCTATTGGTCATAATCGGATTATAAGTGAAGAATAAAAAGAGATGCCAATAATATTAAATCCAGGCAAATTGAATTTCAACAAAGCATATCACACTTAGCTTCAAGTTGAAGCACATCAAAAATTGATATAAAAATCCCTATAGAACAGAATAAGTTATCTCCCCGCGTCTGAATTACAAACGTCGCAATGAAAGCTACCGAATGTGCCAATTTGTTATAGTAGATGTTGTTGTGGATGTCAAACCCACTAATTAGTACTAGCGTAATTAGTGAAGATTACTTTATAAAGTAATCTGCACTAATTACGCTAGTACTAATTAGTGGATTTGACATCCACAACAACAACATCGAATACATGGAGCTTCGCCGACCACTTTCTCTTGCCTCTGTCCAGTTCTCGACTCTGCGTACCATTTATCATATTGTCAGGGTTCACTCTCGACATATAACCTCCGCGTGTTCGGACTTTCCATCGATGTACTCGATCATTCCGGGCTTTATTGGCGCTATTCTTAGGGTTGATCGCTCGCAACTACCCCCTACATCACTTGCACATACTTCTTCGTTCC
>JWJA01000112.1:0-11485 GCA_000812885.1 Lanzia echinophila
TCACTCTTAGTATGAACTCTAAGGAGGGGTAAACCTTAATCAGGGGGGTATTTATACCCTCATCCGTACCACTTCCATAGTTTGAAATCAGACATAATACAATACATTATCTTACAGTTTTGGGATCCCTATGTTGAGTAATCCAACCCCAACTAGTTTGAATCTCAATAGATCCAACAGTGTAGTCTTCCGATGGCGGCCCCCCAAGGGCAACACATCGACGACTCTTCTAATCTAAAACCAAATACAAAGCCCAAATTCATTTGGAAAATCGGAAACGGGCCCCAAGCCGTTTGTTTCCGATCCCTATCTCCTGTCCAGGTTATGACAAATTATATACTGCATAAAACCATTTCTAACCCCTAAAACCGAGAAATAACACCTTACACTGCCTAACCCCCTTTCCAATTATTGTATGACATAGCTCAATCCACCAGTTTCCCAACTCCCGACAACTCAGAACTAAAGGAATCCAGGAAGCGCGGGGAGAAATTTGCGAGGTCGGGCGTCATCTTCCCCTTTTAGCACTTCGACATCTCAGAAGCTTTGGGTGAAGTTTTGTCTGCGGTGTTAATTCCGACGATTATAGTCGGTACCCGATTGAGGTACGTTTCCTTCGTCGACGAATGTCATTGCTCTAAACCCCAGTGCGACCTCCCCATTACGTTCATCCGTATCGTCCGATTCGCATTCGGATTCGTTTAATCTTGGACGAGCATTTTGTGCGCTGGCATGGCTCGCCGGCAAAGAGTCGTTATTAACTTCGCGTCGACGATTGTGAAGGTATCGGCGTTCTCGCTGTGATGGTGTGCCAGGCAAGGGTTGTACAGCTTCAACTGGCCGGCATTTTGCATTGCAGCTATTGCTGCTAGGTCTGCCTCTGCACGGCGTACTGCTTCATGGTCTACTCTGAACCTAATCTGTCTCGTAGGGAAAGGTGGTGGGTTTTGAACGTTTCTTTCTTGTCGAACTAAAATTTATCAGCAACACATCAATCAAGATATGCAAACCTTTTCTTACAGTAATTATACCAGAGGCCCACATTAGCAATATACATGCGCTGGCTTTCTCTCAAATTGGGATAGTCCGCCTGAGCTTCGAACAGGTACAACCTATCCACATCGTCAAACCCACTGGGAGTATCCAGCGGCTCATTAGGGAAAGGGCCCAGTACCCTATTACGGATCTGATGAAAATCTCTCCACACCGGATCCGCAAGCACTCTGACGCCAAAATTCTCTGCGGGCGCCTGTGGTTGACGTGGCCCTGGATTGGGTGCACGAAGCTGATCGGAAGGTTGGGCTCTGCTGGAGGGGCCGACTTGTTGAAGTAAACCGCCAGTCGAGAAGGTATTTCGCGGAAGTTGGCCGGTTGATAGATGACTTGGTTGCAAAGCTTCACCTGCCACAATCAGCCCATTATCTCTGCCAGGTTGGCCGTAGCCTGGAGCTAGCATCGGATGTTGGGCATGACCTCCTGGATGTTGACCAGCGAATTGCATCTGAGACCAGAGGATGTACTATAGCCAGAGGTCAGCCAGATACAACTGCGCATACCGAGATGCCGATGCATCCAGCAAGAGCGCCTATAGCAACATTGGAATGTCCGATCCTTCAATTGAGTAGTAGGCCGATGTATCCATCCGCGCCGCCTACAGCTATTTATAGAGATCAATACTCAGATGTGCACCATCAGACGTATGGGTCTGCAAGTACTAACTCTCAGCAGCGAGCACCGTCCTTTATTGATTCTAGACCGCCATATAGCCAGGCTATATCCGGTATAGCAAATATCCAAAGACAAGGTAGTGCTATGGCGTTGCGACGAGGTCAATCTCGAGGGGGTTTTCAGATACTGGGTGCTACTGCTCGTATGCAACGACAGCGCCAGCCAGATAGACCCCAGAGAGCACCCAGAGCGATGTACGACAAGTGTGGCAGGACAAAACATCCATACAGAGGATGTGAGCCATGATTTATTCCATCTATCTTAGAGATAGTTTATGGAGATTTTGACTGTAGTGTTTGTGGTGTGTTTCATCGGTATACTAGGTATATTTATTCTGCCTATCCTCGGGATAGTGCGATGATTCAAATCATCTGATAGATCTTAGAGATCAATTTAACTTTCTTTGTAATTTTATACTGTAGTTGACAAATATCAAAATGGTACAAATGCATCGTCTACTTGGTTCCCCGCATTGTGTGACGTGTAATCTCAATTTGATACGTATAACAGTAGCCCGCATCTTCAGATTACTACTTGCAATTGAATAATGGTTACAGTATCCATGTCACAAATCACGCAGGTCAGAACTTCGTCTGAAAAGAATCAAATTACTACATAATGCAATACAGCCATCTATTGAGCCCAAAAGACCCCCGCCCCCAACCCGTTCCCCGAGGGAACAGTATTTACCCAAATGCAAATACCAATTTACGATGGAGTCCTTAGGGTCTTCCCCAGTCGTTCTTTGAAAGAAGGGCTATTTACCCAAATAGCATATTGTCATTGTATCTACTCACAATAATGGCACCACAAGACTACCACAGCAAGATAGAATCGCTGCTCTCCTGAGAAATGCGCATATGCTGGAAGCACCTGAGGCGTCACGAAATTTCGCCAGTAAGCATAGAGTTCCGCTTGTGATTCGATTGGTTCGAGATCGGTCAGAAGTTGCGTGGTGAGGTCTATGCCAGTCACTCGTTCGAAAATTTCTTTCACCCAAGAGTCTACAGTACCGACACCTTGGAATTGTACGCAGTTTAGATATCTGCTAAGTATTGAAAAAAGAATTGTTTTGATGAAATTAAAATGAATTTAATTCAAAAACAGTGAGGTTAGTAGGATGAGGTTGTGCTGTTGATGTTGTTGGTAGTTTGTTGTAAAGTTGTAAAGTTGTTAAGGTAGAAGAGTAGAAAAGTCGCGACAGGAAGATGATGTTTTGATTTTTAAAATTTGAGTACAATACCAAAAAAGAAAAAGATCTTTGTGCGAGACTCAAGTAAGATTTAGGTTAATTTGATTTGCCTATTCCGTTTGATAGTGAAGTGAAGTGTACTCGGATCGCACTTAAGAGTCTCAGATTTCGGCCGGTTCTGTAAAATAGAACATTCAAGCTGCAAAACACAACAGCTGGACCAAGTTTCATATTAGTATCTTTCGTTTCCTAGTCTACATTATTGTTGATGTTGTGCTAACCACCAAAGAGCCTTGGAGGATCCGGAGTAGTTGGGGAGCGCACCATTACCACTCAGTGAATGCATAATACGCATTGCTCACGATCTCTTTCGCCGCTCCACAATGACTCCAAAATCATTACTCATTCTAATACGAGTGACAGTATTGTGGTATGACTTGAAGGTTGTCTTCAAAAGAAGATGTTTCTGCTGCATACATCATTCTCAAGAACAACAAAACAACCTGAAATTGATTCTTGCAATCAACGATTTTTAGCAGCTTCCAGTCCAGCTACGTTCAACAGCTTCGATACCTTTACAAAAGTTCCTTGTTCATATCTCCAGAAATTCCATTCACAATCTCTCTTCCTCTGAATCAAACTTCGAAACTTGCGTCGCTATTATCATTAACTTTACCGACATGAGATTCTTCGGATTTATCTTTGTCGCTTTTCTCTCTTCTCGCATCATTATTGCAGAGACAACTTCTCGTACTACGGACCCTCCTCCATCACTCACCGAACGCGAGAATCCAAAACAAAATCTCCAAAAGAATCCACTCCCGCAGCCGTCGGACTTATGTATTAAGACAGAAGACACTTGTACCTTCACCTATGTTTTCAGTGTCTATAAAGCCAGAGCCGAAATTCTAGCAGCCAATTCATGCAAAGTTATCGCTACTACTACAGCTGTGCCCACGGGGGTGGCCGTCAACCCCGCTGGTTTTTGGAGCATAGAATACGGCAAATGTGATGCTCTGGTTTTCACCGAGCTGGTAGATGCGAATTGGGGTGGGGATGAGAATTCATATCTTATGCCCCGCTTTCACATAGGTTCTGGTAAAGTTCAAGGTCCTTACGACAATAATGCTGCAGATCCGTCCTGGAACTGCACCGAGCTGAAGACATCGGGTTTGTGGACGGGGGATCTATATGCTTGGATATGCCCATGGAATTGCACTTGTTCAGGGCTGTGAAACATACACCCTCGCCCGAACAAGGGGGAGGATGAGTTTCTCTAGATGGGGTATGGTCAGGACCGTGAGATCAAGTTTAGGTGGGAGAAATTGCTTGGTATGTTCTGCTTGGAGAAGAATAAAATGGTTATGGGTATTTTGGTGACTGTGAAGAGGGTGTAAGTTAGCATGGACTAAGATAAACGTACATTGGGATATCTTCTGTCTCGATATATGACTTTCCACACATGATCACCGCGGCGTTATACTGTGAATCATCAATCAGAATAGGCGATCAAGAATGTGAAATCCGCAAGGCGTAAACTGAGCACACTGCACAGATATCCCTGACCCTCCATGACTTCTGACGTAATTCCATTCAAATGATTTCTACACGCAGCTTCTAAACTGGGATTAATAAGTCGCACAGAAAACTAGGAAGACTTGCTGACTCATGGTCGTCAATCAATACAAGCAGAATCAGCAATCAGAGTGTGCTTGCCTCGTATGTCGTGATTTTATCGTATTTTTGCACCTTGATATGAGATTTTTTGCATAGCAGCGCCGGATCGTGAAGCTGTAAGAAACCACATTCCATCAAACAAAGCCCTCGTGCAGATTTGTTCGTACTGCTTGTTCGTTAATACCGACTCGTATCTTGGAATGGCTCCTTCACAACAAACAGACATCTCACATACCCGTCAAGTGAATCCGGCAAAGTCTCTCTGCGACAGTGAAATTAATTAAATGAGCAGATTATCATCGATTGATATTATTTAAAAAATCTAGCTACCATCCGCGAAGACAGAGAGTAAAAAAGCAGGTTAGAATTCTTAGCACATCGCACCAAAAATAGTTCCACGGCTTTTACAGATCCCAACCATTACGTAGCAGACAATCCAAAGTTCAAACCACGTACAGACCATGAAACAGCTTGCAAAGATACTAACTAACAGTAAATGCAACCTTAACCCCATTTCTACTCGACTTCGTCATGACATACTCCTCAATATATTCCTCACAATCATCCCTATTATGAATCATCTTGAACTCCTGCGCCATCCTCACCAAGACGAATGCCATATCAGTGTAGGCGTTTTGCTGAGCAGGACATATTCGATGACCTCCAGAAAACGGGATATATTGCCAACTGTGTTTGAACCTGACCATTCTATCCGGATTGAATTTTAATGCATCCTCGCCCCAAAGATCTTTATCTTTATGCATGCATCCGTACACCAATTCGATTTGATCGCCTGGTTGTAGCAAAATAGGGTCATTTACTGACTTGCCGCCACCGCGAGGGAGGATACATGGTGATAGACATGTTCTCCAAGCTCGATCGACGGGATGTATGAGTCGGAGTGCTATTTATGTCAGTTCAATCTAGACAATAGGACTTACAGAACGTTGTATTACTCACTTTCTTCGATCACAGCCTGCACATACTTCAGAGATTTGAGAAACTCGAAAGTGAGCTCTTGCTCCAGTGGGATAGTAGCTACTTCTTTTCTCAGTTTCTCCCAACTTTCAGGACTTCTGGCAAGGAGAAAAAGCATGCTGCCAGTTACAGTACCAACTGAATCTCTCGCTGCAAAGAAAACATTCATAAGTTCATTTCGAATGAGGGTTTTGTCGTCTGGGAACTTCTTGACAAGCTCTCTGAGGAGAATATATTTGTAGGCAGGCGGCTCTGAGGTGGTATCGGATGGGTCACCCAGTAGTTTAGACTGCTTTTGGATCTCAATTTCTTCATCGATGTACCCTTCCAAGGTAGCATGTATTTCGGCGCATTTAACAAGCCATTTCTTGTCTGGACCAATAAGCCAAGAAAGTTGGCCTGTCATATAGTTTTTTCGCATTCCTTGGAGGCCCTCATCGAAAGCATCGGAGAATTTCTGCGCTTCGATAGTTCTACGTACTGCGTTAGTCGGTTTTTGACGAAGTTGAGCCATTGAACTGGGGATATTTACTGGGCAGACGGGGACAGAGAACCCGAAGACTTGCCGAAGATAAACTCCATAGAGCTATCTAAGAAAAGCATCTGAGTGAGGGGCTGAATATCGATCATGGAGCCATCACGAGGAATATGTTTGAGGAAACGTTCTAGGTGAAATTGTAGCAATGATAACTGAGACACCTGTGACCGGCTGAAGACGGGTTGAAGAAGTTGCCGAGATCTTTTCCATATCTCTCGATCAGTAGTAAAAGCACCATCTCCAAGCAATGGTCCACAGGGCTTACGATTTGTGGGTGCGCTGCCGAACTTATCGGCTTGAGTGCCAGCGACCACCTGGATGACTAAAGGATCCATCGTCATCCAGTGATTGGCACCGAAAAAGAGTGTATGTAACGTCTTTCCATATTTTGCGAACAACTCATCGTCTAATGCCAGTAAATTTCCTCCCTTGGTGTGCTTTATTTTCCTGATCAAGAGGTCTAATCCATAAAATGGATCGAAGTGCTTGTATTTGACTGGCGAGGAGCATCCAGCTTTCTTGGTGGCGAACCAGGCGCGCGATTTTGTCCACAGCCAGCAAAGTGATGAAATTACAATGCCGAGAAGTAATATAGAGGGGAAAAGATTGGCCATTTTTCGAGTGAAAGTACCAATTCTTTCGGGCTCAAAATCAATCCTCGAGATCGAAACCTCGGATAAGTTATATAAGTTATTGTTTAGTTACAGAAAGTACGTAGGCAGGTACACTGTTACAGTGATAAGTGAACTTTTACTGAGTAAGCTAAGCGGCGAAGTGCATGCGGCCAAGAATTTAACCAATACAATATCATCAACTCAATCCACTGAGTGACATGGCAGTTGGGTTTTCTCGATTAAACATCGCCTCTTGCATGCATACGCTGTATACCACCGCAGGTACCTACACCTTCTATATGTGGCTAGTTTACGGCGTGTTATAGTAGATAAGTCTAGGCGAGAGAGCTAACTAGAGCGCTAATCGCCTTTTTACATCCTCGGGAAGGGGCGAAGCTATGCATTACTGACGCACCTTTGGGTTGACGGCTCATATCCCGTAAACCTTTCCCCAAGTCAAGCCAGACAGGCTAACCAACTCTTTGAATAAAGACATTCTCGTATAGAAGTGTTAGAAAAGGGCCGTTTCCAAAAACTCTGCTCGCCTATTTTGACATAACTTTTTTTATTTTTATACCCCTAAACTTTCCATAATTTATTAATTTGTAACTCGAAGGAGTATAATAAATAAAAAACTTCAAAATACAATTATGAGTCTGCAGGATCCGCAACCTAACTGTAATGTTATTGATTCTACGGCACGGCACTGAAGGACCAGTATCAATTCTATCTTGATAGTTCATAGTTAACTCAACACAACTCTGTTCGTCTCCATAAACTTCTACTTCAACTTTAACTCTACCAACTTACTCTCGCACTTTTACCACATCACGGTCTGCAATCAAGATGTCTACTGGTCTACAAGCTAAAGATGCTTTGTTTATTGGGTATCCGAGCCCAGGTGAACTCTTTGCTGCCGGTATCGTGTTACCCCTCGTTGGACCTGTCACTATCTCGCTCCGGTACGTACATGGTGCTCGGGTCGCGAAAACTACTCATCGGTATCGATGACTGGCTCTTGATTCCAGCCTTAGTGAGTATTCAAATGCTTGTGCCAATTAGATCCACTGTCAATAAGACTTGAAGCTGGCGCTGACAGGAATGGGAGCATGTATAATAGCTGATCAGTCTGTGAACAAAGACTTGGAGAAAGTCTGGTTACCTCATATCGTTCAAGTTAACATTATCTATGTGTAGTTAAAAAGACAGTGGGCTAACTGACTCCTCCACTGGACATGGGTTCACCGGAAGCAATCTTGGATGACCTGAGTCCGGTGCAAGCCCTTTCTGAAAAGGTACCTTCGAATCTATCGCCTGCGCGAAATTTACTAAAATAGCGTTAGCTTGATTTCTCCCTTATGATCTTGACAATTGTTACATATTGCTTCATCAAACCCAGCATTGCGTTTCTCTATCGGCGCAACTTTGTTGTGTCAAGGCGTGCGAAAATCTGAAAACCTTCAGTATTGTCATTTGGATTCTGATTGCAATTATCATCAGCTGATCGGTCCATTACTTTCGTCTTCCTCTTTATCTTCGACTGCGGGACTCATACTTCCGCGGAATGGGGTTCCGAAGCACAATTAGCACAGTATTGTGGGGATGGCATAGAGGACGAAGAAGCACTCTACATATCCGAATTCTTTACAAACGTCATGTTAGCTCTTACACCAATCCCATCTGTCAGTCATCCAATCCTGCCATTTATGAGAGACTGCATACTAATAAAAACAAGCCCGCAGTTTACCGCCACCAAGGTGACGGTCTAAATTTCTGATATGTATGTGAAGATCAGCCACCAGCAATACGGAAGGTTGTTACGCAAGTGTGCAGTTGGGATGTTTGAAACTATTGGTTTGTGTGAATACGTCTGCACCATATTGTAAGAAAGAAGAGACGAAAGATTCGGGAGGCATGTTGATGCGAGTCTTCGGGTCTTTGCTTCTGCTTCTTCTTTTCGCAGATATACATGTTCTCTGTGTAAAGAAGTTGTTAGTTTAATAGATGAAATGCATTTTATTGTGACAGTACTGATTGGGGGAGAGGGACGGGGAGGGGAGATGGGGTTTCTTGTATGAATAGAAGTGGTCCGACTTATCTATTCACTTCACTCTTTCATCACAGCCTCGCCGTCGCTATGGGCTGGTGAATTTTACCGTATATAGTGAATTAATATTACAAATTAAAGTTAAGACAGCCCGTTGATATCACTCTTTTACTTTCTAGATTTCAAGACATGAAAAGAATAAGAACAACCACACACAGCTCCATCAAATACACCTTCAACAAAAATACAATCATCAAAGATATCCAAAACCTATACCCTTTTTTTCACATTCTTTGTGAAATTTATATTAGATATCTCAGTTACCTGGAAATTACCATTTCTTTCGTAAATATTGGTCTTTTTCATAATGGATGACCGTATCAATCCCATCGCCCGTACCAGGCGACACTGGATCCTCGTAGAAAGCAACAGGAGAGGCATCACACAGGATGAATTCTTCGAAGTCTATAGAGAGCAGTTGAGGGACGCAGAAGCGATGGCTGGGCTCGATATGTTTACGCCGGAACAATTGCAATTCCTTGCTGAACGGGGTACTTGGAGAGAGCTGAGTTAATACACCTTTTTCTACCTGAATTTGAGACATTAAGCTAATGGTTAATGTTTTTTAAGTCGGCATTTATGAACCTTATCCCTTCGACACTACCAACTTCATCGACGTTGAGATCGAAGTCGTTGATGGGTTCACAGACTCAGAGACACTCCGAGTTGTCACTGCTGATCAAGGATCGGAGTCTGCTCCAGAAGGTGGACCTGCTAGGCAAAATACAAGCAATCATCTCGAGCCTCCGTATTCGCCAGTCCCCATTCGCTCTTCGGCAAGTGCTCTTCAACATCAACCAGAGAATACTGCTGATAGAGGATTGCAACCATTACAACCTCTAAATACGAATGTGACATCATCGCAAAACAACCTCCTCAACAGCGAATCTAACAATCATTCCACGATCCCTAAGCTTGGCTCCACACCTGCGCACAACGACGATTTCGCCATGGCAGCGAGCGGTGAAGATGAGTCCTTGAATAGTACCGATGCATCAGCACTTCCTACAACGCATGCTCAAGTACTTCAAACGCTTCAAGCGGCTATACGAACGGCATCTTCTTCCAGAAATCCGATTTCTCTCCACTATCATGATCAATCCTTAACCAGAGATGTCATCTCTCTCCATAATCCGATTCCTCATGAAACTACAGTTGCTAGCCAATCACCGCCTCAGTCTGCATCTGATTATCCAGCTACAGACTTCACTGAGACTGATGTCGGAAGTGCCATTCTCACTCCGGAGGAAGATGACTCTTTCTGGATTCACTAGGAGATTTCAATATGAATATGCCCGTTAGAGATGGCCGAAAACGTGGGCATGGTGATGGTACTCGCCCTAGTCGTCAACGCCGAGGTGGACATCGTGTAATTTGGAGGATGATTGATGGTAATATGTCATCGGACGATGATATAAACTAGTCTCTTTCTCTTCTCTTCTAAGGACCGGCAGTAGAAGAAGTACGATCATAAATCATACTCATTTTTGGCGCACTCTTCTTTCTACTCCAGTAATTAAAGCTAAATCTAGGGGTTTAGTTTTCGTGCTTCGTCTTCGAGATGAATTTCTAACTCTAGGACTTTTGAGAAAATGTTTCTGTTAGCAATGTAGATCAATGAATGTTGTGTCATTCATCCACAGTTTTAGCATATGTGTCACCGTGAACCGGATTTCTAAAGTGAAGGCCTTTACATTTGATAATTTGATTATTGAATTGACACTTAATTATTATACCAATACCATTTCTAATTGATGATTGAAAGTTGAACTATTCATTGCAGGTACTTGAAGAAGTTGCTTCAACCAAGCATACAATTTATATGTATCTTTAAGAGCAACATCCAAAGTGATTACATTTTTACTTGCAATAGAATATATATCATACCTATACATAATCACGGCAATCAGCTTGGGTCAAACGGAAACTCTCGTTCAAAGACAAATTTCCTAGTTTCAAGACCGTACATCACTTGCTTGGTGAAAAGCATCATGGGTAAGGGTAAGAGGAAGCCCAAGTACAGCTACGTCGCATTGACTAGCCTCGAAAATGAGGCGGAAAATGATTTCAACTGCCTTACGCAGGTTGTGCACTACGATTTCTGGTCTCAATCTGATGAGAAAACTCTACGCGGAGGCCGGTCAGATATCGATAAAGTACAATTAGACGCAATTCACCCTAGCGAGAAAACCGTACCACAAAAGAGCCAGTCATGCATTGACTCGAGACCTTTCGAACTTTCCCCTGAAAGGTTTCGCATCGACACCAGCGGCAACCAACAATTAAAGTTGGAGCCAGATGATAGCGGGGATGAAGAGACTACCATCCATAATCCGAACTGAAATCATCTGCTATGCAATGAAATGAAATGAGAAAGGCCCTATATCTGCCAATATGTAGGGAAAGGTTGAACATCTTCCGGCATAGTCTGCAATTAGTACTTTTCTTTCGACTTGGAGGACTACGTGGATTAGGCGAGCTACCGCAATAGCGAAGCTTTGGCACAGCAGAATTCACAATACACAACCAAATGCAGCAAATCCAATGCCAAAGAAAAAAGATCTATCATTCCAATTACTACACCGAATATCCCTAACTGTAACTGTGACTTATATCATCATATCCTCATTCCCACAAATGTGATTTCCGCC
>JWJA01000114.1:0-12214 GCA_000812885.1 Lanzia echinophila
TACATTAGGACTCTCCTCCTTTCGATTCTGGATAGAAGCACTCACATTTATTACGACCGGATTCACATTGCAAACACATGTACAAACTGATCTTCGACTAAAGATATTATGATGTATCCTATTTTTCTATTCCACATAACAGAAGAACAGAATCCGTTGAGTAATAAACTCTCAACGCATCACTCCCTTATTATGCATCGCCCGCAAAATCCGGCTTCATTATTCAACAAAAGTATGCAAGTGATGCAACATTGAGTGAAGTCCAGCGTCACTCATTACTCGCATCACNNGGAGCACCTTCACCGGTGCTGCTTGGGTGTTAGTTACCTATGCCACAAGACCAGCAGACAGGCAGTGTGTTTACGAATTGCCGTCGGTAGAGATGGCACATGGTCGGATTGCACAAGGTTTGCGCTTGTTGCGCGCATCCGTACAGGCGGTAGGTGATGTGGCCGCAGCTGTACACGGTGTGGATCTCTCGGCACATTCTGCTGGTTTTTCTTTGGTTTATTTTTGGTATTAGAGGGCTTCTAGTTTGTTGGGTTAGGCTCTTGAGCTTTCGAGTTTGGTTTTGTCCTTAAGTCTTGATTTTGAAGATCGTTGGTTGGTTGGGTTGTTTTTTGTTCGATTGAGGGACATCATTGTTCTGCTTTTATATGTTTTGGGCCACACGCCAACAGGTGAAAGTCATGAATAAATCAAGTTCATCTGTGAATACTCTAGTTTATTGATCATGGCAAATGCCCGGATTACCACCTATTCATAGCGAGAAAAAAGTGGATTGCCCAGATACAAATCACTTTTCAATCCGCATTTTGCTAAATGCGATTCATACCTTTCAAGGCGCAAATTAAATACCGAATCTTACTACTAGTGTGAATCGCGAATGAGGAAATGCGAATCGGATCTCGGTGGTGCGAATCACATGCAGATATAAGTAAGTGGATATGATGCGGTGAGCGCTGGCAATGTAAGTGACGATGAGGTGAACTATACGAGATCTCAATGATTGCTCTCTTGGATAGGTATCTCTATTTGACCTATCACATATACAACTTTCGTATACATTCTTCACACTTACCTCAACGTCACGGAACGAACGATTGGTGGAATGTTGAATTCTCTGTATTAAAGCTAACTCTCATCAAATAGAATAGATAATAACGCCAATTTTCCCATGAGTTATATACAATCCGCAAAGATGAAAAAAAAGTAAAGAAGTCAAATTGGACAATGAGTAGTCTAACGGAGACTTTAAATGGCTCAGAGTAGAGACCACGTAAACCAAAACCAAGTTAAAACTTGGTAACACACTGAACAAAATGATCGTTCAAGCGACTAAGATGATCCTTTGATATTCTGCCCACTTTCGCTACCTTCACATTATGTTGAATGGTATAAACCTGCGCAAAATTAATCCGTGTTGTCGGATCCAGCTTCTCGCCATTCTCTACCACCAATTCCACGGGCTCTTTGTCAAGTCGTTCTTCATCTGGAGGCCTTTGTGGCTCTTCCCCAAGAGCATACACAATTGCATGGTCTTGAGCTCGAACGTCCGATTTGGTGGTACCTTGCCCACCATACGTATAAAGTGGTAAACACAGACAGTTGTGAATCCGCTCACGGATCACCACGAATCGCCGCACTTTCGAGAATACATACTCGTCGGAGTGGACTTGAGTGTAGAATTTGCTGGTGGGGTCGAAGTCTTTGGCTGTGCCGCCGGCGGGTTCGCTCCAGAGTGTTTTGAATACTCGTCCGACTTTGAAAAAGCGTGTGGGCTTACCTATCACGACGAATGTGGGAAGTTGAAATGAGTTGGAGGAAGGGGCTTCGGCTTCCAGAGGTATGGGCGTTGGTTCATCTGTAGATTCTTTGGATTTGTCCATTGCAGAATTCAAGGCAGCACCAGCTGCAGCGCCGAGGAAAGAACCCATGAAAGTCTGCTGGGACAAGAATTTATGTGGTAGCGGTGAATCTGTGCGGTAAATTGGAACTGGAATGACACGTCCTATAGAAGTCTCCGCTATTAATGCTGACCCAGAATCGGATAATTCACTGCTTCCAAATCCCGCATTTTCAACATGGGAAATCCTGCGATGATGAGACAGAGGTTGTTGAGGGGTATCTGAGCACACTTGCACCTGTAATTGTAGCTCGTCCCCAAGAGCAAACATGTCACAAAAGTTCTTGAGAAGCAATACCGCCGATTCAGGGACAAGATTTCCAACCTCCCTGACTTTTACATTTTTCTCGACTGTGTATGGCTTTGTGTAATTCACTATAGTGTAGTTTCGTAAAGCCGGCAAACCGCGGACAAGTTGGACCTGAATAGGTAAAGCCGACATTCCTCCCAGTTGCAAAGGGGGTGAACCCTCATAAATGATGCCATGGTCCCTCAACTTGACATTTTTCTTGTTGTTCTGGGGAGTGTACGTTGCGATAGGAAGACATGTGCAATTCATGTCATTATCGCGGACAACAATAAATTGTCGAATGGTTGAGTGTACGCGTTCTCGAAACACAATTTCGCTCACGTTGTGAGCAAAATCATCTTTTGAAGTTGGTGGCCTACCTAAAGGTTCTGACCACAGAAGACTGAAAACCTTTCCGAGCTTGAAGAATGTCTTGTAGTCTCGATTTCTCACAAAGAATTGCTTCCCAAGGCTCCCAGCCTCATCGATATCTCGTTGTGGGCGGTCAGGAGTTCGAGAAGTCTCTTGAGATGTATCGTTTGTTGAATATTGTTGATTTTGATATTGCTCCACTCCGAGAAAGTCAGCTCGTTTTTTCCTCTCAGTATGTACCATGCTTTTTACCTTGTCTTGTAGGGCTAAAAAATGCGGACGCTCGCGGATTAAGCAGAGGCGTTCTTTCCATCTGTTGTTCTCGAGCATATATATCTTCCGGGCCCGCAAGTAAGTTATCATGTCGGTTGAAATAAGAGTGGCTGGTGATGGTGGCGGAGACTTCCCCCGATTGCATGGACATTGTTCTCGCAAGTGCGTTGTATTACATTCGGTTTCGATAAAAGGGTTTGGATATACAACCAAAATGAGTTCAAAAGATTGAAACCCGATTCTTCATCCTATCGCCCGTCATTAAATGTACAGATACCGGCTGTTGATTATAATTGAGGTATCTGGTTCTACACATTTCTGTGCGGCTCGCTAACAATGCCAACACCATACAAGGGTCTCCGCCCGCACACGATTGCTTCCTCATCATGACCATTATGCCCCAAATGTATTGCGGTTCACATCAGGCGGTAATTTTGTCGTCGTATTGGACTATTCTACGGCCGCACACAGATTATTTCTCTATGTATATACCGAGTTGCTATAAAGACACTATGCAAATGTCTTTACAAACTCATGCCATATTTTCTTCTTTCCTACAGATTTATACATCAAAACCTTCGAGCTTTTCTAGCAACTCCTGGTTCAATTCATGTATTGGAGCTATTCAAGTACTAAAACATAACCTGCTTGCATTAACCAGGGAAGCTCAAAGGAGTACCGGAGCCACCTAGGACGAGCCTCGGCCAATCACCTCTCAAGTACAATGACCACACCAAAGCCAGTCGGTAATGTCTGTGCATGCTTCTATTGTTGGTACAGACAGCGTAAAGTACGTTTGAAATTTTGAATTAGAGAGTGTGTGTGTGCCACGTATTAGATTTTGGCGAATGAATAAATTGAATTTAATTTATATTATATTGTAATTTAATATTTAGTAGTAGGTAATAAGGAATAGGGATTGGGAATATGCTTTGGGGGGTGTTTAGGTCTTATTTTTCAGATTTTATTTTTATTTTTAATGCGTTGTTTGTGGGGAGGCATATTTTTGGCGAATATTTTATTGAGGTTAGTTTAGTTAGCCATGCTAAGTTCGTGTAGATTAATTTTATAATATAAGTAATGAATAAAAAGTATTGTACTGTATTGTATTGTATATTTATGCTTTTTTTTACTTTATAAACTTTAGATTAATAAGAATTTTTAAATTTGAGTTTTTAGCTAATAAGAATGGTAGATTTCAATTAATAAGATGCTTTGAGTTTTGTGACTTTTTAAAGTTGAGTTTCCACCTCTATAAAATAATTTTTGTTTATATAATTATTATATTTGTTTCTTGTATGATGATTATTGTTCGCTGGAATCCTTGCTTATATAATCACCATACTCGTTCCTCGTATGATGATTACTGTTCGCCGGAATTTGCGCATGTCTCGTCACTAATACTCGAATAGTGCAAACGGCAGGCTCCAAATGAATGTTGTCACGAATGCCAAAGCTTGACAGTTGAGAGTTCAGAGCCATTGAGCCAGAGCCGTAAGACTGATACTCTTGTTCTCTTTTTGATAGTACAGCAAGCTAACAATTATGTCCGTAGCTGTGGATCCACCACTGAGACAATTTATATCAAACCACACGACACCCTTTGTGTTCAGCGAAACCTCCAATATATTTCTTACATTACAGATTGCGACGACAGACCTTCGGAGTCAGGAAGCTCCTTCTCGCATATTTATCGATGATCAGTTTTACCCCAACAACCACAGTCTCAAAACACAAATGGACAATATGGTTTATGCGAATCTTGCGCTTGGTGTGCATGGCATTAGCTGTGATTCGGATCTTATAAGGCAGGCCGCATTGGCCGGTGGCTATCTGTCGCTAATCTTTCCTGCGACCGGATGTCAATTAGGTATGGACGAGTCAACACCGCACATCTCACAACATGTCAAAACCTCAGCCGACATTTCTCAGCAGGAGTTGAGGGCGCACGTCCTCAAGTTTTGTATCATACGATTTGATGAAATCAGCGCAAACGTTCTAAAAGCGCTCCGTGGCGTAGAAACGAACGATCGTACTCGATCTGAGTGTTCGATTGCGATAGCGGCATCAGCAGTACTGTACTGCAAAATACAGGCGATCAAACAAGGCTTCCACAAGGCTTCACCCACAGACCGATTGAGTCTTAGTTGCGAGGTAATTGTCTCCTATTGATCTCACATCAATTGCTAACTTTGACAGAGCTCTGAACTCCAAAGCACCTTGAGGGTATGGTTACGGTCTCTCGGAAAAGAGATACTAGCCAGGCTTCGTAAGACTTGCGGCTGCTTTCCCTTATGGGCGGAAAGTCTTGAGCAACCATGAAAAGAAGCCAAGAGAGACCTCTCTGTCACCAGTATTCAACTCGATATTTCTGTCGAGCCTCGAAATTACCAGAGATTTCATAATTCGCCCACAGTTACAGAAAACAGCCTCTTATCTGATGGAGCTCACTCGAGTTTTAAGCAATCATCAAACACGACAATATTAGATTCTAAGGAAGAACAAGGTCCGGCTTCAGGCTCTCATAACCTCCTTTCCAATACGGTCACCGATCATCAATCAATCTTCTTTCCTCAAATTGCCGGGAACACAAATTTCTATGCTACAGAAATAGATCCCAGTTTAGATTTCGAAATAACCTGGGCAGAGAGGCCTCTGGACGCAAGCCCAAATTCTACCCAACATACTGGATGCATTCCATCCAGCCACCAGACAACTTTATCCACTGGAAATGAAAATTTCCAAACTCACGAAATGAATTCCAATTCCACCATGCCATGCTACGTATCTCCAGCACCAATCTTCTGCGGTGTTTCTGAAGATACCTCTGGGACCATGGCATTTGAAGGAAGTTGGAATTCGGCAGAAAATCCAATGTCCAATTGTTCTTATACGTTACGTGGTCTCGATCTCGAGCCATCTTTTACCTGGAACTAGCACTCCCAGGTCAGGAATTCTGCATTATTGTAAGGTCAACATCAACGTGACCCGGGCGCTTATCCAACTGGTTACTGGATTTGACTGGCCAAAATGGACGGCTTATAACAGCTGTTTTCAATCATGACACATACGTTAACATTTCCTATAGTGTTTTTCAATTTTATGCAGATAAATAGTATTGGGGGTTTTTTCTTCACAAGAAAACATGCTGCACCAGCTTCCTCTGTGACCAAGTGACAAAGAAACTGCTATGATGTGAAGAATGTTTACCAACTCATCATGAATCTTCCGGCATCACATCCAAATAAAATCGGCTACCAATTATAATCAAAGATATTTTCATGAAAATAAGAGAAGTTACCGCATTACTCACAGTTACGGAATCAATTACTGAATTACCCTTACTTTCCTTGTTAATTACTCGATTACCCGGTCGAATCGAAGCTCGATTAGGCTCTATTAGGATCGATAAGTTCGAATCCGGCTTGTGAGGCTCGAATAGATAGGTAAGTAAGTAGGTAGGTGAGGAGTTTGGGAGGAAAGAAAGGGGGGGCGAGGAAGGTTGGGCAATCCAGTATTTTTCCCCTAAAATAGATACTTGTCAATGTTTTTGGCTTGCATTAACAACAATATAGGACGAGTAAGTAATTACCGTGAGTGCTGATGAATGTTAATATCGTATTGTATTGTGGTTATTTTGATCATTGTGATCGTTTGTTCAGTTGTAGTATTTATTGATGTACTGTATGATATTGGAAGGTTTGCTAGTTAAGATGGGTAGATATTGGAGTTGGAGGATATACTGTAGCAGCGATGAGGTTTCACCGCTCGTTAAAGTGGGTAGATATTGAGGATATACAGTAATGCAGCCCAGCCGCCCGTGCCATACCTTTATACTAACAGACAAAGCTTTAATACGTGACATGAGAATTTCCTAGTGATATAGTTATTAGTATCATCATGGAGCCATGATCGGTTAACATCATACTGTGGTCACCTCGACCGCAGTGATCATTTAGTTGTATATAGTATCTATTAAGAGAATCACTAGCTAGGTAGATGGGTAACAAACTATTGAAGATATACTAGATGGCGGTAGCGAGGTTTCTTTAATGCGGGAGCCTGTGCGGGGTACGTCACTGTATAAACAATATCTTGGGAACTTTAGAATATTCTATATGTTATGTTTGATGTGGGAATTGTATTCCTTTAAATGAAAGGGGGATGAAGAGGGGAAGTGGAGGGAAGTGAGAAAGTGAAGTGCGGAGAGTGGGCGAGGGGAGGGAAGTGAGGAAGGGAAGTGAGGAAGGGAAGTGAGGAAGGGTTAGGTATATCTTCGGTAGCAAAAGTATATGTTATAGCTGGTATCATAGGAACAATACTGTATTGGTATATTGTGCTCCCAAATTCTATGTATACATACCCTGTCCCCCCCATTCCGACTCCTAGGCTCTCGAGGTGACATCGTCATTGAGGATAAATGCATCGTTGACTAGGCTTTCATACTTCAAATCATTATCGAGTCTGGTGGAGCTAGGATGAACGTGCTCTTGTCGAGTCTAGATGGGTTATAAGTGAATTGCTGTTGACTATGTCATCATATATTATTTTGAATTGCCATAGACAATTCCAGGTGACTGTCATTTCCTGCAAGTCATATCAGCGATGAGCTTACCTACCTACATATCCTTATTTCTTTTCCTGAAGGCGCATTAGAACCTTAGAATAATTCATATGTGTTACTTTCCAGTTCCTCTGTTTGGGTCTCTTACTCATACCACATTATTGTAAAATTAAAATTGGGGATACAATTACGATCTCAAATGCAGAACGAAAGAATTGGTGGAATGTTGAATTCTCTATATAAAAATCTACCAATGAGGTAGTGTGTTGCGTGACATTGTCATGATAATATGACAGGAAAGTCAATACCGTGAATATGAAACCAAGGAAATCACACGCTTTTTTTGTCTCTTTTTATATATAGTATATATCCAGCTCTTGAAGGAAGTCCACTGCATATGGGCGATGGATCATTCCTAGGCAGAAGCATTATTCATCCATCTTAGTAATTAAAACAGAAGAAAGAAAGAAACAAGAAAAAGGAAAAAAAGGAAAAAAAAGGAAAAGTCGGAGGGGGATTTCGCTCAGTTTAGAGCACGTCTGGAGAGGATGTCGCAAAATCAGCAAAATCAGAATTTATATCAAAAGAAAAGTTTGGTTCGAAGATGCCGCCCTCGCCAACATCGAACCCGTTCATATCAACCCCTCCCATATCAACCCCTTCCATATCAGATAGAACAGAATTGTATGATATGGGGTCTTGTGACTGAAAGCTCAGGTCGAGTCCGAGAAACATGGGTCCAGGTAAGGAAGACTCAATATCGACGTCCAGAGGAGCCCGTTGTGGCGGTGGAGATACTGGCTGAGGTTCGAATGGCTCGTTGATGTTCATGGGCTCGAGAGAATCGTACGTGGCATCGGAAGTCGGTGTCATTGATTGTGGAGTCATTGTGTCGGCGGGGACGTCGTTTACGAATGCCGTTGTTGCGTTGTTGTGTTGGGCCATAGGCGAGGTTCTAGGTTCGGTGAATATGCCATTATCCACATCCAAGTTATACGGAGGATGACTGCCATCCTCTACATGACCATTTGCGGCTGTATCCTGAACCTCCTCCAAATTTGGCAAAGTTTCAATATCGAGCCATTGATTTGGATCGAGGATGGAACATTTGAATTGTTGCAAAGTTATGGAGATGTTTGAAGGTCTCTGAACTCGACGTAACGTCCTCATTGATCCACGGATAACGGAACTCCAATTAGGATATCTTGCACAGCCTTCACGGATGCGCTCGTTTAGCTCACGAACCACAGAAAGAAGCCAGCTGCCCAAGAGATCTCTGATATCCTTTGGGATCTAAGCCAGTCAGCAGATTGTTTAGATATCAGTTGGGATGGCCTTACATGATTGAATAATGTACCGTAAATGAGCTTGTCTCCAAAGAAGCTGATCTCCTGGCAGAGTATAACGGCGGCAGCATATCCAACCGGTGACTCGCCATCACCACTCATTCTAACGGCTTTGACAACCTCGTCAATAAGCTGTGCTGATTGGCACAACATCAAGCATCTTGTATGTGCTTCTATATTCGGTTGGACACCATCGGTATCAACGTTCGTGCCATTCACGAGTCTCTCAAGGCGTTCATCGAAAGTCGCAGAGCAAAAACCATGTAGTAGCGCGCCAGCAGAGCAAGCATTGTATATGTCTTGGCAAGGTCCATTCTTGACGCTTAAGTTGACGGCAAAAGCTCGATGAAACCCTTCGCGTATCTCTTTGGCCAGTGCATTGTTCTCGTATGTGAAGATCCCAAAGTACGGAGCGGTGATCTTGACATCGGGGTTATTCGCAGTGGTAATGTGAATGTTCAGAGAATTGAAGTGGGGTTCTGTTGCATCTAGGTCGAACAGAGAGCAATCGGGCAGCAGGATATCTCGCAGACCTATAGTATATTAGCACAACAGAAGATTAAAACGAAACACTAAACTTACTATCTTTTGGGAAAGGATCAGATAGTTGGATGGAGGTAATGTTGTCATTGATTCCTGTCGTGATGCGAGCGGCGCAATAATGACATCGGCTGAAAGAAGTTCTTCCATCACACTGCAGTAATATTATCAGCCTAGTCTTTCGCTGATTACTTCGTTGGTCACGTACCTTTTGGTGATTTTGCCAGCAGCAGGCACAGTTAGGTGCCATGGTTGTAGATCCACAAAGATCTGCTTGAGCATGACTTTCGAGTGTAGCCCAAGCAAGTAGAGGGGCCCCATCTTATAATTAAGATTAGAGAATACCGCGGCCCAAATAGCCCTCACTGTACAAAGTGGACTTCCATATCTTGGTGCGGCCCTTGTACTACACAACTCATGCATGTAGGGTAGTATTGGCCCCCAAATAACAGGGAAGTCGGCCAAGTCACCTGATTGGGCACGGAACACTAATGCGACAACGTAATCAACAGATTCTACCCAACGTAATTGTATATATGAAGGATACAAATACAAAAAGTTCTCAACTTTTCACAATTAACAAGTCATTGTCTGACTGTTGATCTGTTGATTTGTGGCCCCTGTTATTACTATCATATCGCCTTCGTGTGGCGCAGGATGTCTGAATGGCAACGGTTCAACTCTCAAGGATACTGGTGGTCATCTCGGACCAATGCAAATGGTGTTATTGAATATGACTACCACTATCCCGACGCGCCCTGGCACGATTATGGGAATCGGAACTCAAGCAACACATACGGCTTTACAAACTCAAACTACGAACCCGACTTTAACTACGGCGCTTCCTCCAGTTATCCCACAAACTCAAGCTACAAACCCGACTCTAACTACGGCGCTTCCTCCGGTTATCCTACAAACTCAGGCTACAAACCCGACTCTAACTATAGCGCTTCCTCCAGTTATCCCACAAACTCAAGCTACAAACCCGACTCTAACTACGGCGCTTCCTCCGGTTATCCTACAAACTCAGGCTACAAACCCGACTCTAATGATTCGATAATGCGACCCTCTAGCACCACTACATGCTATAGTGTCAAACATGACGAGCAACGCAACACATCCGACACCCCGGACCCTATGCCGGTATCAGGTGTACCACTACCAGGCACGGGTTTTATAAATACCAAGTCTAATAACTTGGACAAATATGCTTCGAGTGCCCCCGGGATGGCCAACCTGGATAATGTAGCAAGTTCCTTAGAACTAATGCGCCTAGATTCAACTTCTCAAACGGACTCGAAGCCCACTGAAAGTGTGCAAACTAGACGAGACACGTTAGATCCTCGTACGTCAAATTCATTCTCTCATATAATTTTATTCCTGACGTTGGCAGAATACAGCTTAAAAGCAGAGCCCGCTAGATTCTTCAAGAACGGCAGGGTCTTCAAGGTTTTATGGTCAGAGCCAGCCGGTGTTACGCGTAACAGATCGAGTCTGAGCGATAGCAGCGCATCTTCGTTTGGTGAACCGATTTTTGCAAAAGTCCGTCGGTTCGTTGTTATATCACAACGCCGTGGACATTGTATGTGCGTGCCAATCATGACATATCAAGGAAGAGCAACCTTGAAACCTGGGGTGAACGCCGAGACACATGCAGCAGTCTACCCTTCCGGAGGGAACGCGATTATGCTTCCAGGCGAAAAACTCGTAATAGATCCTTTTCCAATCATCATCGAGGTGCCCAGAGAGTCTGTCGACGCTGCGTCACGGATAGACTTTAGCAAAGTATATACTGTAGAATACAACGTGAAAGTGGCAAATATTGGAAGAATCCCGCCTTCGCACCTTGATAAGCTCTTGGAGTATTCGCCTCTCAAACCTTTGTCCTTCGAGCGAGGAAGAAATTTAACTGCTTAAGATGATCGACATGCAAGTCCGGAAATAAAACCAGAGTATAATCGGTACTATGGACAGCATGCCTATTATGTTATTGCGAGTAGCTGGAGGCATGATCTGTGGAATATGAAAATGAAGATGAGTGTCTACTCGGGGCATCTCGTTACCGTAGCACAAGATGTGTAAGATATCAAAAAAACAAAATCTTCACTTTCCAAGATGGATCAACCCAGAACGACTGGGATTCCGGTACACTCAAAGAGCGACTATTTGGACAGTCCGACGAGGCAAGGACATTTGGCAACTCTGTATAAGCCGGGGCGAATATTTGGAGGGTCCAAGGAAGCAAGTAAATATATCTATCATCTTTGCACAAGGTAACTAACTGGTGCTTATAGCTTTGGGGCGATAAGTGCAGTGCACGGTGCAATTGAAGAAACGAGGTTTCTTCAGGGGAAACTTCTGTTTCTATCAAACAAGTTTTATTGCACTTGCTATTTGAAGTGTCTGTGGAAATGCAGTCTTGGGACACGTAACAAAATGATATGCGCTGTTTTGAGGTATTCATCTGTAGTTTCCGATGTACAAAGCTCCGGTTATATATCTTAAAAATGGGTAGAGGACTGATTGGCGAAAACACTCTCGGGTTCTTTATATAGTTTGAGACATACACCGTCGGAATTAAGCGGTTGTGTGAATTCAAATGCAGAATTATCAGATTTAGCACTGTCCGGGGAAGTAGCCAGGTATTCGAAAGCTGTCTCTCAAAAGAGCGTAACAAGTTGTGAAGTTATGCGACTGCATCGCTTAACAGTTCCGGTAGTTGTTGGTTCGCATATTTGATGTTGGTTTGATGGTGATCGTTCAGTCAGTATGTATGTATGTATGTATGTATGTATGTATGTATGTATGTATGTATGTATGTATGTATGTATGTATGTATGTATGTATGTATGTATGTATGTATGTATGTATGTATGGCTGTCATGGATTTAGTCAACTTCGATTCCTATATATCGGCGACTCTA
>JWJA01000116.1:0-15838 GCA_000812885.1 Lanzia echinophila
GGGGGGGGGTACGAATTAAAGTTGGTAAAGATGTATCTAAAGATACACTTGATTGAGTGCATAAATGTAATGCCTATGGACATAGTGAAATTTTTTTAATTTGAACAGAAAATGGTGAAGTGTTGGTATCTGACTTTAAATCTAGAAAGGTAGGGATTTACGTTTGGTCTAGCTTTTTCATTGATAGCTGAGGGTTGAGGTGATAAACTAATTTCAATTATGCCTACTGATGTAAAATATGAATATAGTGAAAGTTCATGGAAACAAAACTTTAGAAATAATACTAGTAGAAGTAGTAATACTACTATAAATAATACTAGTACAAGTAGTAATAGTATTGCAAATAATACAAATTCTTTTTCATTATCTTCCGAATTAGGAACTGGTAAAAGAAGTTATTCAACTTCTAGTAAAACATAATATATATTTTTCCTCTAGTAAAGCCATTTTTCTTTTAGTCAAGTATATAGGGATAGTGAAGGTGGACACTTTTTGACCGGGGTTCTCTACTCCCTAATCGTTTATTTAGTCTTAAGTTTTATTCTTAGCTTATTACTTTTTTTACTATTTAGCGTATTGCATAATAAATATATATATTTAATATGATTAAAAAGACGAGTTTAATGAACTATAATTGCCTACATTCTACCGCACTTTTTACCTCGTCACCTATCGGGTTTTATCCTTCCTGTACGTACAGCACTAAAAGGTTAGCTTTTCTTTCTTCTTGGCCTAATCCTTCGTATAAGAGGGGGTTTTGTACCGGAAAGTGCAGGTGGTAACATATATGAAGAATTACCATCTATTGTTTAATTACCATCTATTGTTGAATTACCATCTATTGTTTCTAGTGATTTTTATGATATGCAACGTTTTCGTCTAAATGTTGAATTTTTAATTTCATTAATTAATGTTTTAAAAGCTTTAGATAAATTATACATATATGAGTTAAAAAAATTTTTTTTTTATTTTTATATACTAATAGTTATGATAAAAAGTTAACTTTTTTATAGAAGGTGGTATAGATTGTGCTTTGGCTAGTTATAGATATAGAGGTTATTATGTACTTCATATTAGTCAATTAGATTTTTAGTTGATTATGTCTGATTTTTTTGCATATGCCAAATATGCTAGACGTGTTCTTAATACGTTAGTTATTGAGGTTATAAATATTAATGAGAATAGTTTAGAGGAGGATAGTCTTGTTGATTTTAAGAAAGACTTTTTATATAAAGAAATTTGGGCGTTCTTAAATATAAAGAGATAGGATTTATATTCAGGGTACGTTTTTGTTCCTGTTCCGCTTCCGTTTGGTAATACACATAATTTTGATAGAAATAGCCCGTACAAATTTTTATATTCTATCACGGCTGAAAAAAGCTTGATACTATGACAATCAAAAGTTGGGACTTTATATCAGTATATTAAAATGAATGAAAAAGGCTATATCCTAATAAGAAATCTTTATCATTAGGTGCTATAGGAATTAAGATTCATGGGTCTGGGTAAGATGTTGAAAGAGTAGATCTCTGTACTAGATTAGAGGAAATATTGGTGACTAGTAATCATTATAAAACTAATGAAATATTTCGTATAACTATTTCACATGCTTTAATATATCGTGTAAGAAATGTTCTAAATTAATCTTTATGTGCGCAAGCAAGTATTAAACTAGTGTATTTATATATTAATTAATAGAATAATTACTATTAATTTAGAAAAAATTGTAAAATTATTTCTTAATTTTTAGGATGAATAAAAAAAAAAGTATAGAGATCGAAATAAGTATGTCATAGCATTGGTGGCTCTAATTATTTATTTCATTATAACAAAGATGTAAAAGCTCTTGTTATAAACAATTGTAATTATAAGGGAAAATTTTAACTTAAATCGAAATTTAAAAATTTTGTAACAGGTTTTGAGTGATAAATTATTTCTTTACTATAAAAATTTTCAATAATGTAAAAAAAAATTATTTAATTAAATCAATATGTAAGGTTTAACAATAGGTTTAACCGAGAATATTTTTATGGGGTAGGTGTGTTTATTACAAGAGGTAATAAAAATGTAATAGTTATGTTACCTGCCTATATACGGATTTAAAAGTTTACAGACATTGGCAACTAAACAAGATATTATTGAAAATTATCTTTATTTTTACAACCTGTTAAAGTACTATCTTTCCTTCTGAGGAAGACTGCTATTCTAAAGATGTTGATATATACAACATATACCACGGATTCGCTAATTATTTTAAAATAGTGTAAATAAGTTATTAGGCTCTAAAAAAGTTAGTAAAATAATTTTTGAATCATTATAATATTTTTACTAAACTTATTCATTATAAAAAAATGAGTTATTAATTACTGACTACTCTATATTAAAGTGAAACTCTACTACTCGCTAGTTTCACCAGCCTAAAAATAGATATTCTATTATTATTAAATTTATTTTTACTAATAAAGAACAGAACCATTTGATAATCAATAGTAATAGTAGTAGTAGTAGTATTATTTTTATTATATTATTATTGAGATATTATTATTAAAAAAGTAAGATTAATAATTATTAATAATGAAATATTTTTATTATTATTAAAAAAGTAAGATTAATAATTATTAATAATGAAATATTTTTATTATTATTATTCTAAATTTTTTCACAATACCTTTTGGTTGGACTTTTATGCATATGAATTAACTCTAAACACGTCTGGAAATAGAGCTAAATTAAACTACTAGTAAGCCTCTATTTCTGTGCAAGCGTAGCTTATTCTATAGGAATTAGGGACGAGAGGGTATTTCCTTTTTTGAATGGCAAAGCATGGGACGTAATGGAGAGAGACCGCTTTATGGTTTTGATCTGACTTTACACGCAGGGATACGCCTATGGATTATAGAAATCGTTCTAGCCGTTGCTTACTTGACGTAGAAAAAAGCCTAGTATTTTATAAACCGCCCCTTCTTGTTGCTTATCTTGGTCTTATTTGGTATTTGCTTTATTTGGTGTTCTCACAAGGCTGTAAACGCTGCGCTGAGATTTTGTCACTGCTGAGCTGGGATTTATATGGTAAATATATTGGCTTTGTTTAAAAACATAAAGTATTCAGCTTGATTGATTTTGGTTGGTCTCCTATACTCTAAAGGTATAGTTTTTAGTGTCTGGGATTTATATGTGCTTTTATAGGAGACGGTGTTTTTGAGGGTGTCGTTAGTAATATGTTCTTTTATAGGACTGATGTATTGGGATGGTTAAGGTTAAGGGATATGAAAGTAAATGGTTTTCTGATTTATTTTCTGAGTGATTTTTAGGTTCGATTCCTCCATGTCTCCTACTCCCTAGCTTGCTAGGGAATTTTATTGGTCTTATTAGTCTTATTGGTCTTATTGGTCTTATTCCAGAAATTGATCGAGTATGAAAAAGCCTAGAACCGAAGATTTGATGTGGGTCATACCCATCGTGATAAATGAAAGTAAGCCGACGTGGGACTAATTGTTGCTTTTATAGAAATATGCTTGTTGTCTAATGTAATAATGGATTGGGCTCTAAGGAGAATGCGAATAGTCCCGAAATAGATAGACGGACGGAGGTAACAATATCCACGTTGGAGGTAGGGTAATGGACATGAGTGCCGTAAGCGAAAAATAAGCTGAAGAAGGATGGTCAAGTAAGAAAGATATCGGTAGCGGAGTTGGCGATCCGCCACCGTCAGGGCTATAGTAACGATTTATGTATATGCGTAGGGTAATGGCCTACGTAAACATGAGTAAGTGCCTAGTTAAAAGCAAAGTAGTGGTACAACGTGCGGCTCGCTTAGTCAGCGTTAATGTATTATATTAAAATAAAAAAATGAAAATGAAAATGAAATGAACTACAATTACAATTACAATTACAACTACAACGCTAGCAATGCGTATAAATATTGTAAATAAAAATATTAGAGCTTTTTCTTCCCTTCCCTAACACGGAGTGTAAGGGATGGGGTGGGAAGAGGTAGAGGTGATAATATAAATACAAAACCTTCTCTTTTAAAGGATTATTCTGCAGATAAGGAGGTAACGATGCCAAGTCAGAACATGTATAAAATTTATAAAGATGTCTATTTAAATGATATGTTTAAGTACAATGTAGGTGAAATTTTAAAAGATTTATACGACAATAACGAATTCGTTATCTTAAAATTATATTTTATTAGAAAACGTACCCTTGGTCTTGGTTTAAGGATGGACTATGTTAAATTGTTCAAATTTATAGATGGAATACCTATAGAGAGTTTAATGGTGAATTTAACTAGGTTGCATCAATATATCGGTTTTGTAGGTTGTTTCGAAGTTATGGTAAGGACTTCGAATTATGACATTAAGAATTTATAAGAAAAAGCTTCAGAGATGCGTGAGGATTTATTGTTTAATTTATCCTATATTAATAATAGTATTCATTTTGAATACGATAATACTTTTGTTAACTTTAATACTTCTATGGATTTATTAAATGAACTATATTTGTTTATAGGGGTTGATAGATCAAATCCTCAGATGAAATCTGATTGTAACAATTTTTATAAAAATTCTTCTCTAGTACCGGAGGAATCTGCTGGCGGGATATTCGAATGTTGTGTTACGAGGGAAGCGTCTAGTTCGGAGAAGTCTAACTTCTTGTCGGGTGCTAAATCCCTTAATATAAAATATTCTTTATTATACAAACCCTTCAAATTAGTTACAGGTTGGCTAAAGCCATATTATTCAACTTCTCTTCCTTTGGCTAACGAAGTTAGGCCACACCTTGAAAATATAAGATATTTTTTCTTCTACTTCACTTCCTCTTTTTAGATTATATATTAATAATAAATATAAATATAGGAGTTTTTCTACTAATTATGTAATAGATGATGGGAGAGATATGTTAAGGGATTTTCACCTAGTTATATAGCTTGATATAATATGTATGTTAATACAATTATTTTTAAATTTGGATAAAATTGTAAATCCATACTTATATTATTAAAAAAAAATTATTATTTGGGGTTTAGGATTTATTAAAAGACTAAGTTACTAATTATCAAATAGTAATATTATTGATATATTATTATTATTGAGAGATATTAATAAACTAAGATTGATTTTTATTAGTAATATGATAGGTATATTATTATTATTCAGAAATATTAATAAACTAAGATTTATTCTTATTAGTAAAGAGAGAGAGAGAATTAAAAAAAGAAAAAAAAAACAAATACTAATGCTAGTAATATTGAAATTCTATTTGGTTCCTGTGTCCTAAAGCTTATCTTTTTTCTTATTACTTAAAGACAAGTAGATTAAATATTTTTATAATTACTGTTAATAAAATTTTTTTTATTTTATTTACTTTAAATTATTTGTACTCTAAAACATTATATTTTAATGTCTTTAGTAAAAACCACTTTTTAATATTGGCTAACCTATAGTTAGTATAATTTATACTAAGTATGAATTAGACATGTTTATAGTGAATCTGAGCTTAGTTTGCAAGTTTGCCAGCCCTATTCTAGTGAAAATAAAGAGGTCTCGAGTAATAGGTTTGTTAGTCTTAGGGATAGAAATTCAGATCTACCTGTTTTAAAAGCTAACATTTCACTTTGAACAGAAAGATGATTTTTATCTTCAAATGCTAAAGATATTGGTACATTATACCTTATTTTTGCGCTATTTTCAGGATTATTAGGGACAGCTTTTTCTGTTTTAATACGGTTAGAATTAAGTGGACCAGGGGTTCAATATATAGCAGGTGCGCCGTTTAACATATTCTTCAAGTCCGGGGTTTTAGTCCCTAAAGGTTGTTGTCAATACCTTTTAAACCAACTGTCTTATCTCAGACCGAAAGGAATGAGGGAGTGTAGCATGTCAGTAAAGCCTTACCTTTTGATAGTTAAGCGAATCAAAGAGGTGGGCGAGGTAAATGTCTCCTATGTATTAATTTATGCAACTATAGTAGGATTATGTGTTTCCATAGAGTTTAGCTTAACATGAGCTCTATATCAAATGTTAGTGGTAATATCTGCTAGTGTCACTAAGGACAATCATTTGGGTACTACCTCGAAGAGAGGACAAATAGTGTACAATGCTAAGGGAGAACGAAGACTTGGGATATGGAACTCGGGATTACCTAAAAGGAGAAATTCTCATGGTAACGGATCCGCAATATTAGGTAGGCTATCTGGAACTTACCGGACTGTCCATACTGAAGTGCGGAAGCTAGATAATTCTCCTAAACTTGAGGCTCAAGTTGGTCAAAAGTCACTTGGAGAGATGCTTTTGCGAGATGCTGATGGTAAATGTGTTAATGCGTATAGGTTACTTTGCGAAACCAGTATAATACAATCTGCGTATATGAAGATTAAATCTGAACCGGGTAATATGACTCCAGGTCATGATAAAGTGACTCTTGATGGAATTACCGAGAATTGGTTTAGTAAAACCTCTATGGATTTGATTAAGGAGAAATTTTCCTTTAAACCCACTAGAAGAGTTTATATACCTAAAGCCAACGGTAAGATGAGACCCCTTGGAATAGCTTCCCCCAGAGACAAGATTATCCAGGAGGTGTTTAGAGCCATTCTTGAAGGAGTTCTAGAAAGTAAGTTCTCGAACAAATCACATGGTTTTAGACCTGGGAGAGGATGTCATTCCGCATTAGCGCAAATTAGATACTGGAACGGGATAAAATGGTTTGTTGAAGGGGACATTAAAGCGTTCTTCGATAACATTGATCATCATATCTTGGAAAAACTTCTTCGCAAACACTTTAACGATCAAAGATTTATTGATTTATATTGGAAGATGGTTAGAGCAGGTTACGTAGAATTTGGTAAAGAATTGAGCTCTATTGTTGGGGTCCCTCAAGGAGGTATTGCTAGCCCTATCCTTTCGAATCTAATTCTTAATGAGCTGGATTTCTTCATAGAACAACTTCTTGAAGTAAATGAGGTGAAACTCCAATCCAGAAGTCATACAATGAAAAATCCTGCTTACTATAAGATTGATTATAGGATTCAAGGTATCACAAAATTAGAGAGGAAGTGGAAGGCTTTGGGTAAACCGTTAGATTTGAGTCGGAAGACAGAACGTCTTGAGTTAATTAAGGTTAGATCTAAAATTCCATCATCAATCCCCCATTCGGATCTGGCCAAATTTTATTACGTTAGATACGCTGACGATTGATTGATAGGGGTAGCTGGACCCTCTAGTTTCGCTAAGGACCTTAAGAATAGAATCTCAACATTTCTTAAGGACGAGCTAAAATTAGAACTTTCTCAAGAGAAAACTCTTATTACCAACGCTGCTGAGGGGAAAGCACATTTTCTTGGTACCGAAATACAACGTACAGCTAGTGTTAGAGGTGAAATTAAGAGGTTTAGGAATACTAGAGGTCATTCTCAAAGAATTCCTACTACTTCTATAGTTATGAACGCCCCTATTTCTAAACTGGTTGCAAAATTTGTGGATAAGAAGATAGTCACATGAACATCCTCTGTTCTTAGTGCCGATAATCTTAACCCGCAACCAGTGTTAAAATGGGTTAATCTTCCTATCAGAGACATTATTCTAAGATACAGAATGATCCTTAACGGGGTGCTGAACTACTATACTTTCGTTAACAATAAACCTTCTCTTATTCTGATCTACTGGATCCTGAGAAAGAGTTTAGCTAAAACACTGGCTACGAAACTTAAATTAGGTACTGTTAGAAAGGTGTACTTAAAGTTTGGTATAAATATTAAGTATCGTATACCAGAAACAGATAAGGTTATCGATTTCTCACGTCCAAGTCTTCTTCCTACACCAAAGAAATTCTTAGGTAATACAGATTTCACTGATTCCCTTAGAGTAGTAGACTGAAAGCTTAGGACGGTTAATTTCTTCAATTATGTCTGTTCCAGCTGTGGTTCCAGTGAAAATCTTCAGGTTCACCACCTTAAACATATACGTACAATTGATGCTGACCTTAATGGATTCGACAAACAAATGGCAGCTATCAATCGAAAACAGATTCCCCTTTGTCGGAAGTGTCATCATAAAGTCCACAGCGGAATGTATGATGGAATGTCCTTAAAAAATCTGAATAAGATTAAAACTGATTAAAAAAACTACGCGTTTCCAAACTTCAGTAATAACACTCACTTTACCCAATCAGGAACTCACAATGAAAGTGTATAATGCATTTTGTTATCTAGTGGAGAGCCGTATGCAGTGAAAGTTGCACGTACGGTTCGGAGGAGAGTTATTGGTATCTAAGGGATATGCTCTTTT
This sequence comes from Lanzia echinophila, assembly GCA_000812885.1. Lineage (NCBI taxonomy): Eukaryota > Fungi > Ascomycota > Leotiomycetes > Helotiales > Rutstroemiaceae > Lanzia > Lanzia echinophila. The sequence continues at coordinate 8,289 of JWJA01000116.1, forward strand.
AAATTTTAAGAGAACTTGTCCTATGAACTGGTGGCTTATCCTACATAACCAGTTATACAATGCTATCATTACTGCTCATGCCATATTAATGATTTTTTTTATGGTCGAAAATTTTAGATTTAATTTTAAATCGCAACCTTGTCTAAATACTGATAAGATAGGTGATGATAATAACAATATTTTAATAATAGGGGAAGCTAATAACAACGGGGGTTCTTCGCCCCAAAACTCTCAGGGTCCTAGGCAAAAATATGTTAAGATTTTAGTAAACGACCCTTTTAACAATAGAGATGTTATACTTAAAGTTGCTAAGAAGCAAAAGGGTATTTATATCTGGGAAAGTTTAGAAGGTGAGCATATGTATGTAGGTCATTCTATTAATTTATATAACCGAATTAGCTCTTACTTTATGCCCTCTATACTTAAAACTAAATCACGTAGAGTTTTACGTTATTTAAATAAACATGGTTTTAGTAATATAAAGTTAATTATATATATTATGGATGAGAACTCTAGCTTAGAAGAAGTCGTCGAGTTGGAACAACATTTTATTGATAATCTAAAACCTAACCTTAATGTAGACTTAGTAGCCAGTGGTTCAGGATACTTTTGCGATATCCGTTTAATTTTTTTTTCTGTTCTGGCTACATTGTTGCTCTGCCTCCTTTACCGCTTACACATAGATATAAATCCATTATCCAAAATAGCTTGCAGCGATATCTTTTTATCACCTAACCCCTCAGCTTTAGCTGCACGGGGTGTGGACGCTGCTATCTTTGCTATGTTCTTGCCTACCTGTAAGTTGTTTAACAAATCATCTTCAGTCGGGAAAAATAAAGTAAGTGTGGCTCCTTTAACTACTTATACATATGACGACAGGGAGCGAGCTATTAAAGAAAACAGAGGTATATCTGGTGTGTATCGTTGAGTAAATACTATAACCGGTGATACTTATATAGGTTCAGCTATTTCTTTACCTAAGAGATTTAGTGTTTACTATTCAACTAAATGCGTTAATGAGGTTCTTAGCAGATCAAAAAGTAAGATATTAAGTGCTTTACTTAAGTATGGTTATTCTGCTTTTAGGTTAGAGATTTTAGAGAAATGTGATCCTAATCAAACAATAGATAGAGAGCAATACTACTTAGACTTACTAAAACCGGAATATAATATTTTATCTGTAGCAAGTTCATCTTTAGGAATGCTTCACTCTGAGGAGACTAAATTTAAAATTAGTAATACTCTTAAAGGAAGAAGTCTTTCAGATGAAACGAAAGAAAAAATGAGTCTCGTTCGTCTTCTTCTTCGAAGAAGAAGACAGGTAAAAAACTTTCGGAAGAAACTCGAAAAAAGTTGAGTGAAATTCGTAAAGGTAAACCTGGTTGATTTACGGGTAAAACTCATTCAGAAGAAACTAGAAAAAAGATGAGTGAAGGGATTGGTTCTAAAGTAGAAGTTTTTAATAAAGATACTTTAGAAACTAAAATTTATCCATCTAATATTAAAGCTGCAGAAGCTTTAGCTTGTAGTGAAAGTACTATTCGTTATTACCTAAAACAAAGTAGTAAACCTTTTAAAGGTAAATATTTCTTCAAAAAGATCGATAAAGTTAAATAAAGAATGTAGTTCTTCTGTAAAGCTGTGGGCAGGCAGGGTGAAACCAGCCCTGCCCCCAGTCTATATATTCAATATACCGCTTGCGCCTACATGCATATATATTATATATAATATTTATATTATTGTACGTCTTCTTCCTTTTGTCCCCCTGCAAAGCTGGGGGTAAGAAGCTCATCTTGACTTCTGTGCCGAAAGAAGAAGAGAGTAGGTAAACTTAAAAATTTTTTTTCTATTGTTTAACCTTTTATTATTTATTCTTATTATTTTCTTGTTATTGTTATTATCCTTTTTCCTAAATCACGGACTGATTCAGGGAAATAAGTTTTCCTGTTAAATATAAGGAAATTAAAATTAAATCTATAAAGGCATGGCCGGGTAAGGTAGCAATGCTTTACTTTCTTTTCACTATATGCTGAGACGTTTTTAGAACTTTTGATACTAGTATTGCAGACTTTCGGAACTTGTCGGCCTTTATTGTCATAGCATGCAAAAATAAACGGCAAAGTATACGAAAAGCAGCAGAATACAGTTACAATTCAAAAGATTAAATAATCAGCAGGAAACTACTCGGTATTTATGGTTAGCTGATTAGTTGAGAAATTTATTTAAGTAAAAATGGTTAAGGCCTTTTAGTCATGTTTTTGTGCAATTACCTCTATATAACCCCTTATAGGTTATTTTCTAATACTTGGTGTTATTATTTAGACCCAACCTATGCCTCAAGAAATCCGTGATAGACTTCGTAAACAAAGAGGTACGCCAGTTTATATTTATAGTAAGGATGACTTTACTTTATTGTATATATTTGAATCAAAACAGGATATGTATAATACAATAAATATTCACCATGCTACTTTAAATGACTGTTTAAATACAGGGACTATATATTTAGACACTTTTTTCTTTTCTCTGGATATAATAGAGGAATCAAGTAAAACTGACCTGCTTAGTTTGGATCAAATTCAGAGTTTAGTTATAGGTAAGCGAGAGTTATATGAAATTAAACACCCTGCAGCTAGAGCTATTTTAGCTGAGTTTAAAGATGATGCTAGACAAAATTTAGTATTCCATTCTCTTGGTAGTTTAGCTAGCCACTTGAAAGGTGACCGCCAAGTTATTAGAAACTACCTAAAAGGAAATAAATCCGGTTATTATCGAGGTAAATGAAGATTTACTTACAAAAATTAAACCTAAAGGCATGGCCGGGTAAAATAGAAATACTTTACTTTCTTTTCACTATATGCTGGAATCCCTTTAGAGCTTTTGGAACTAGTGCTGCAGACTTTCTTTTGAGGAAAAGCGGCAGAACACAGTTACATTTCAAAGGATTAGGCAATCAGCCGGAAACCAAAGATAAAAGGGCTCACTGTAGCATTAAACACTTTTATTGAGTAGGATCCTCAGAGACTATATGTGAAATACCTTATTAAATATTTTTTGTATTTAAAGGTAAAGATATAGTCCAAACATTAACTAAAATTAATGATAAAACGTATGCCTGCATTAATCGGTGGATTTGGTAATTTCTTATTACCATTGATAGTAGGGGGTCCAGATATGGCATTCCCAAGACTAAATAATATTTCATTCTGGTTATTACCACCAAGTTTAATATTATTCTTATTCGCAAGTGGTATTGAGAACGGAGCGGGTACAGGTTGAACTCTCAATGGTAGGGAGTTGCTTTGGGGTGACCCAGAGGCAATAAAACTCTTTTCGATGATACGTGGACATCTTCAAGTGTTAAATTCTTCAATTGAAACACACGTTATAGGCTACTCATGTTTACTAATAACATATGTAAAAATGCCTATTGCACGGAGACAATACGCCTGACTAGGTAAAAAAAATTATTCTAGTCATCAGAGACTAAATGAAGAGTATCTTAAAAATAATAAAGATTGATTTGAACAATGATTAGTCGGTATGACCGACGGAGATGGAAGTTTCACTATAGCTCGTCAAAATGATAAGTGAAGCCTTGTTTTTAAAATAGCTCAAAGTAGGTACAACTTGAGGATACTATATTATATTAAAAGGAGCTTAGGGATTGGTTCGGTTACTAAAGATAATACCAAGGGGCAAATACTAATTAGAGATAGGAAAAAAATTGCAAAGTTCATACTACCTATCTTTGATAAATATCCTCTTTTAACTAGTAAACAATTTAACTACGAAAAGTTTAAAGAAGCTTTTTACATATTGGAAGATAGTAGCTTATCTAAAGAAGAAAAAGATAAGAAACTTTTTTACTTAAAAAATAAGGAAGTTGATCTTAATTATATTTCTCCTGTGTGAAACAAAGCATGTTTACCTTTAGAAAGTGTTAATGATCTTAACACTGTCATGACTAAACCTTGATTAGTTGGATTTATTGAAGCGGAAGGTAGTTTTTATTTAGTATCCAAAACAGCCACTAGAATCTGCCACGGTTTTGGTTTAACCCAAAAATTGGATAGTATAGTTTTACAAGGTATTAAATTGTTACTTCATATACCCAATGATGTTAGATATAAACCAAACCATAATCACTTTATATTAGATACTACTAACTCTAGAGCTATTGAGAATATAATAATTTATTTTAATAAAACTATGAAAGGTATGAAATCTGTAGAATATAGTATATGGGCTAGAGCTTATACTAAACATAAAGGCGATCACGAAAAATTATCTAAAATTAGAGATATAGTTAGAAAGCTTAGAAGTAAGCTAGTAAAAACTTCACAATTTGAACATTTTTATAAATAGTTGCTTTTAAGATAAAGGGATAGTCCGAACAATATAGAGATATATTGAGTGTAACGATAGTTTTCATTTGTCATTTACAAGATTAAAAAATTTTTTAGTAGTGCTAATTGACAAAAAATGAGGTTACCAACACAATTGTTACCCCCCTTTAAGTGGAGTACAAAGTCATAGTGGTCCAAGTGTGGACTTAGCTATATTTGCTTTACACTTATCGGGTATTAGCTCCTTATTAGGAGCTATTAACTTCACGATGCTATTTTTATTAAAAAATTATTTTTATTTATATTGTAATAGTTTAGTTTTAAACTTTAAGTCAAAATCTAATTCTAAATTAGATACAGATAATAATGGTGTTGTATGCATTACCCCCTTATCCTTATCCTTGGGCTGCGCCAACAAAGGGTGTGGATTAGGATTAGAAGCAGCACTCACTCCGTGTGGGTTAGCAAAAGATTCAGGTTCAAATTCAAATCCAAAACCTGAAAAAGATCCTAAGAATAAGAGAAAAGAAGATTGAGCTACTATTTTAGGGCGAAAAGGGGATAAATTATATGCTCATCAATTGGCTAAAGACCATGTTAGTAGTGGTAAACTTGTAACTGTAGGGATTCTAAATAGAATATTAGCTTATTCTAATATTTTAGTTACTGAAGAAACATTAAATTCATTAATTAATATGCCTAGGTTTACTTTTAATCGTTTAGATAAAAAAGAAACTAGAAAATCAATTGATGAAAAATTAGGTTTACCTCATAGTAAAAAACAACAACAAGGTGTTTACATATTTACTTGTTTAAGTACAAATCAAAAATATGTAGGTTCATCTTTACAGTTGGCTTTAAGACTAAGGGGCTATTTAAATCAAACTCATAAAAGCTCAGGAAAATTAATTCCTTTGATAGAAAAAAAAGGTATATCTGATTTTAAATTAGAAGTAATATGTCTACCTTATTATGAAGATTTAAAACCGGAAATAGTTTTAGAACAATATTTTTTATTAGATTCTTCTTTTACTTTAAATACTATTTTAGTTTCAAATAATCCTAGTGGATCAACAGCAATACCTTTATATATGTATAATAGGGATAAATCTATTCTTTATTATTACGCTGTACAACAAAAAGATTTTATCACTAAGCTAAATATTAGTCATTTTACTTTTACTAAACATTTAACCAATGGTTCTTATTATTTAGGTAAATATTTATTTTTAAGAGAAAGAATTCATACTGCCAAATTTGTAGAAATGACTTTAGCAGAAATAGCTATAATGCTGCAAAATGACAGAATTAATTTTAATAAAACTAAACCTGTAGTTAGTTCTAGTAAACCTGTTTTATTAATAGATATAGCTAGTAATAAGGAAATTGAATTTGAAAGTTTAGGTAAGTGCGTAAAATTTTTTACAGATAAAGGTTTACCAGTTTCTCAAAAAACATTGGTTAAACACTTAGATACAAATATACCCTATAGAGGATATATTTGTAAAATAATAAAAATATAATAAAAATAGCTAGAGTTATGAGGTTAATATAAATTTTATAACTATATGCTTAGATAGCTTAGTATCTGTAAGTACTCATATAATCCTGTAGGTCACTATGCTTCTATTCCTTACACTCCGTGTCAGGGGAAAAGGAGGCATATATATAAAAAAAAATAAAGCTACAGCAAGGGTCGGTAGACCTGAGAGGCCAATATAGTAAAAATCTTACAGGTTATGCTTAATTAGCAGGAAACTTATGATAAATAAAAGGATCCTCAGAGACTATACGTTATACACCGTATTGATTTATCAATGCGCTGAAGATATAGTCCACAAAGTCGTTAATTAAATTAATTTACGATTTGCGTCATAACTACCATCTTGAACATGAGAGCTCCAGGTATAAAACTTCACAAACTTGCTTTATTTGGATGGGCAGTAGTCGTTACTGCTGTATTATTATTACTATCTTTACCTGTCTTAGCCGGTGCAATAACAATGGTCCTTACAGACCGAAATTTTAATACATCATTCTTTGAAGCAGCAGGTGGAGGTGACCCAATACTTTACCAACATCTTTTTTGATTTTTCGGTCAACAGTGGCCCTTTTTAGGAGAAATCTTAAATTCGCATTGCGCTATATGCTGGAACCACCTAGAGTCTACCTATTTTTACTACAAAAATATAATAGATTGATCCCTCTTATTCAGGGCGGAGTCTACGGATACTAATAGTATAAGCCTGGGCTCAAGTCTAGCCGTATTGGTTAAAAATCCTAGAATCTGTAAGTGGAATCAGCCGGTAACCAATGATAGAAGTTATTCTTCTCATCTAGTAGGAACTTCAGAGACTACACGCGCAACATCCTTTGGCTCAAAAGAAACACGTTTCAATCAATGGTTAGCTGGTCTTATTGACGGCGACGGAAGTTTGCAAGTTAGCAAAGCAGGATATTCTAGTTGTGAAATAACTGTAGCTCTTGCGGATGAACGTATGCTACGTATTATCCAGAACAAACTAGGGGGTTCTATTAAACCTCGTAGCGGTGTTCAAGCTATTCGTTGGCGTTTACACAATCGTGCAGGTATGTTAGATTTGATAAAACGTATAAATGGCTACATTAGACACAGTAGTCGATTTGCTCAACTAAATCGTGTATGTGCTTTACTAAAAGTGGAACTTTTAAGCCCGGATACTTTACACAATAAGCATGGTTGGTTTGCTGGTTTTTTTGATGCTGACGGTACAATAGGTTATTATTTTAAAGGGAATAATAATCAACCTCAGTTAACTTTAAGTGTAACTAACAAATTATATTGTGATGTAGTCCATTTTATGACTTATTTTGGTGGAGCTGTTTACTTTGATAAAGCACAAAATGGTTACTATAAATGAAGTATCCAATCAGAGGCTAATTTTTCAGCTTTCTTGGAGTACACTAAAGTTTGTCAGCCTCAATCTATTAAACGTGATCGTTTATTTTTGGTTGGGAAGTACTACCGTCTTGTGGGAATAAAAGCACACAAAGCACCAGAGGGTACAGTACTTCATAAAGCTTGAATTAATTTTAACCGTAAATGGAAATAGTTTTTTTTCCTTTTTTTGTGCATATTTATTTTTTTTTTATTTTTATGAGCTTTGCTTATTCCCCTTCCCTCTTGTTGAGCGAAGCTAAGAAGTTAGTAGCAGGGGGGGG
>JWJA01000135.1:0-14373 GCA_000812885.1 Lanzia echinophila
CTGCACTCTTATATCTGTGCCTTCTGCCTCATAGTCAATAGAATACACCCCACCCCCAACCTTTCCATTTGTACCCACAGCAACCAGAATATCTTGGTCCAAGTCCACACCGTAAGCGTCAGGCTCGCCGCCAGCGGGCGGAAATCGGGAGCTGGTCGAAAAGAAAACCTGGCGTTCTCCAACTTCGTCGATCGGTATTTTGAGAAATGCCATCACAGGCTTGAAAAGGACGTTCATTATTGCAGGGCCAATGCCCTTGAGCTCGCGTGACATACCTGTGTCTACAAAACCCGGATAATCATGCACGAAAGATACATTCGGCGCCTGCTTAGCTATAGCCTCAAACCCCAAGGTGATCATCGATGTGACATGGTGTTGTACAGCGGGAAATCCAATATTCTTAGCTTGTAGATCATCCATAAAAATCTTGCCTTCTTTGCTGCCAGCGAGGACGGTGACTACGCGACGTAAGGATGTAGCATTGCTGACATGTGGGAGTAGATTCATGACGAAACGCATGCGTGAGTAGTATGTTAACGCCATCGAGTAATGTAAGTCTTCTTCTGTTTCTAAAACATTCATCATTAGTATAAAAGCGAGAAAGTAGAGCACATCACGGCGGAGGTACTTACGTCTACCTGTTATAAGAGTTCCTATCGTAACAAAGAGAAGGTTGATTTTGGGCTCTTTCTCCTTGATATTGCGACAAAAGTCATCAACATTTTTAAGGAGGCTAGCATCGCATTTGATGTAGTTGTATTCGCCATCAGGGTTCAACTTTTCCAGCTCGGCCTTTATATGGGCCCCTTCGACCTCTCTTCGACCAGCAAAGTAAATTCGTGGTTGCCTCGCACATTTGGCAAACTGCTTCAGTGTCGTGGCGCCTATACCGCTAGTGGCACCAAAAAAGACCGCAACAAGGCCACTGGGAAGCTGAGACTTGATGCGCGAATTCGATACGCGCATAACTTCAAGAGAAATCATGATAACAAGTTCAAAAATTCAATCTTGATCGCGACTTTCGTAAATGAGTAAAAGATAATGTAACTTAATAAGAGGTTAATGATAGAGTGCATGTGGCTCATCATCAGCCACAAATTGTTTACCAACAAATTTAATATTTGAACACGGCTTAGCAATGTTTCGGAGTCGGGAGTTTGCATTCACTGGAACCGTTGGCAGCACCTAAGTGGCCCAGCCTCTGGACTTTATCAACTCCGTCAACTCCGTGCGACTGATGACTATTTTTCGTGGGGAAAGGAACCATGGATTTGAGACCAGGATTCAGCAAATTACCTAACGAAGCTATGTTTTCAAACTCATAATTTGATAGTTAAATGCTTCGAGACCCTGACGTACCATCTCACTCACATCAAAATCCCAAATATTATGGCAGCGATGTTTGAATTCTTGACGCCATTTCTCGGTGTCGTCTTTGGTCTCTTGATGTTGCCACTCGTACATCTCACCCACTATTCGACTGCTCTCCATTAGCCATCGACACCGCTCACATCTTATCTTGTTGTATGCCGCCATAGCTGCTGGGATCAAAGTTTCCGGTGCACCGCATGGTACCATAGTAACATTTCGATTTACAGCAGCCAACAATTCTGCAAAGCAAGAGCATCCTCGACCCCGCATCCAGCACCCGCACCATGATATGGAGCTGATGAACATCTGCGAATCAGTACTTACATATAATGGGGGGTATATTGGGAGGAATAGGAGATAAAATAGCCTGATTAAGAAAGTAGGAGGATGCGTGAGATGAAGAATGAAATGAAGAATGTGAATTGGGAGTGTAAATAAAGAGCCGATATTCTTACATGAAGCATGTGCTGCATCCCCGGCTAAAAAAAGTCGGCCATTTATGAACGTCGGTAATGGATTGTCGTGCAAATCAAAGATGGCCCGTTTATCTAGCTCTTGTGGTAATAGTGATATGATATGTCGCGCCGCCGGCCCAAATGCAGCAAAAGCCTCTACAGCCTCACTCTTGTTCGCGGGCATTACAAGTCTGCGGGCATTTTCATTCCAAGGTTTCGAGTCAGTCACAAAAGCGACAACATTGATCAATTTTCCTTGTGCCACAGGAAATGTCACCACATGTGCATCTGGCCCCATGTGCATGAACCTTGCTGTTGTCTTGTAATCTCCCAAAAAGCTCCGTGCCTTATCTGCTGGTATCAAACCGCGAAAAGCAAATTTATGTGCATACGCGGGTTTGCAAGAGGGATGCGTCGCGCCAAACATAATGTGTCGCAACCTTGGATTAATGCCATCGCATCCGATCACTATGTCCCCAGAGCGCAATATTAGCCATTTCGTCTTGTCGCGACTGCATGTCTGGTAGTTCGATCTCGAGCGACCACGTACCAACGTCAGCTTTTGCTGTTGATCCGCCTTCGAACCTCATCAAAACTTGATCTTCTGATTCAATGTCTTGAATAGCCTCTAAATTATGTTGGAATATTATGTTCTCCATTGGTAGAAGAGCGACAAGACCAAGTAAAAAGTCTGATCGGCGACATCCTTCGAAACCTCTGTCACCAAGATACATCTCACAAATCAGCTCTTCTGTAGTATCTGTTGGATCACTGTGATTGTAATTGAAGCCATCAACATAACGGAACCAGTCATCGTTATTTTTAACCGCAACAGCTCGAAAGTGGTGAAAGATTCGAGGATCGAGTTCTTGCATTGCACGTTCGGCGTTTTTGGTGAAGCCTATGCCTGCTCCAATTTCATGGAATGCACTGGCTCTCTCGTATACGGTGAATCTGATATTTCGGCGGGATAGTCCTAGAGCCAGTGATGTCCCGGTAATGCCTCCCCCAATGATAGCAACTTCAAGAGGTCGTGGGTCTTCCATCGTGCTTATATTAGACAAGATGAAGGATTTGTGCGAAAAGAAGGTAATCATCAAGACAGAACCAGTGCATTGTGTAACTTGCGAGTACACCTTCCTATTTGAGCGGACTGCGGAGTTTTTGGAATATTCCAGTCCGCTGTGCCACGCTTGTGAATTATACACATGCCTGATTTCAAGTCACTGTACTTTCGAGTTATTACTTCAATACTCTACACAATTGGAATATTTTGCATCCGGTAATTGTGAACAAGCAAGTGCCCAAGATGGAATCTGGACTGAGTAATTCGCAGTATGTCGTTGCCCAATTACCTCAACTGAAGTCGTGCAACCACGGCTCCTATCTTATTTCAGCTGAATGATGATATCGACCAAAGCTTTGTTGTCGAGGCTCTAGACTACGCTATTGCCAGAATGCAGAACCCGTCCTGCCAGTAATAAAAGTAGAAGACCTCATTTTACAGTAGCTGGGAACTACATATGGAGGTAATCTTGAGAGTCATGAGAAAGAAATATTCAGCGTGGCGCGGTGGATCCCCGATTTTACCTTCATCTCACCAGCAATTCTTCAGCAACAACTCAGTTACCCAGTTCATCAAGAAGAAGGGATGGTCATGGATTTAAGACGAGTGTGTTTTTATTTCATGGAAGATACTCTTGGTAACCTCACTGTCGCGGAGATATCCTCCTTTACATGGCAATTCCACAAGTTTTACACTTGGATGAAAGAATTAATGGAACTCGCCCAGAACCATTGACTTGCCCCACCAAGCTCGGAATGGATGTACGACAGCCAGGCAGATAGAGAAACATCAGTGTCAAAATCAAAAGCCTCTAGTGTGTATGGGGAGATGGTTTGCCGGCTAGGATACAAACTCCTTCACATCTTGCGCGGCAACGTAACACCACTTGTACTAATGCTTCAGGACAAATTTCTCCACAGGTACTATATGGATGGCATAAAGTGACACAGATTGAATCATCAAATAGGGGAATATATAAAACATTTCCCTCATAAAAACCCCAGGGCGAAGATTCTAGAAATAGGTGTCGGGACAGGCACAACCACAATAATAAATTTAGTAGCACTCGGAATGGACGACTCTAGATGGCGTCTTTTGGCCGCTCGATATAACTTCACGCACATCTCAATTGGGATCTTTGAAGCTGCACAACAGAAGTTCAAGGAATGAAAAAGTCTGGTTCATTACAAACAACTCGATATTGAAAATGACCCTTTGAAGCAGGGGTTCGAGCTCGGAACTTACGATTTGGTTATTGCTTCGCAGGTCTTGCATGCAACCAAGTCTATGAAGACCGCGATGTTGAACGTGCACAAGTGATTGAAACCCTGAGGAAAGCTTTTCATCATAGAGACGACGAAGGATCAAATCGACTTGCAGTTTGCATTTGGCCTTTTGCCACGATGGTGGCCCAGTAAGGGTCTTTCTAGCTTATTCTGATCTCCTACTGCGTTGTATGATTTACTGACTTTCCATATTACTCAGGCGAAGAAGAAGAGAGAAAATCAAGCCCTTCCCTATCCGTTGATATATGGGACAATGTTCTTCAGAATTGTCAATTCAATGGAGTTGAGCTGGAGATCCATGGTTGCCAGAACGAAGAACTGTATGTCTTCAGCATCATATCTTCGACGGCGATTGGGGAATAATGTGGTGAGGCCTCAACTGCAGAAGTTGTCATTATCACCAAGAATGAAGAGTCTTCACCACCTACAATTTGACTTGATACGTTCCGTGGTAAGTTTGCTAGTATTACTGGCAGTCTGCCTTTAGTTAAAACGTTACAATCGGTCGGAGAATTGGATAATGTATGCATATATATCGGGGATCTCGATAAAGCAGTTCTCAGAGCTCCAGATGTTGCCGAGTTCGAAGCGATCAAGCTTATGTGCATTCACTCAAAGTCAGTGCTGTGGTTGATTAGGAGAGGAGGAATCCATTGCGAAAATGTATTCTCTTCATTAGCGGTGGGCTTTTTACGCTCCATTAGACATGAGTACTTGGCAAAACGGCTCATTACGTTGGATCTGGATCCACTAAGAGAGACATGGTCAACGGAATCGATACCGCATGTCACCTCAGTGTTTGAAAGCTCCATTATGAATTCGGCTAATACTTCCCACGAAGACTTCGAATTTGCGGAACGCAACGGCTGCATTCAGGTTCAACGATACTTTCCGGATGTTGAAAGAAACCATTTAGTGGTACATGAGAATACCGAAAAGCTGAGCCCTACGAAGGAATACTTCACTCAATTACAGCGTGCACTGCGGTTGTACACTCATAGTCCAGGCCTCTTAGATACATTAGCATTCAGAGACAATACCGAAGCCCACAATGATCTACCCGCTAATAGTCTGGAGATCGAAGCCAAAGCGTTCGGCGTCAATTACCGCGATGACATGGTGGCTATGGGGCAGCTGAAGCACGAAGAAATAATGGGGGTTGAGTGTGCCGGCATCGTTACATAGATTGGTGAATATGCTGCGGCTCAGGGGTTTAAACCTGGTGATCGGATCATGACGCTACTCCGAGGGAACTACGCAAAGTTGGTATGTGCGCCATGGACGAGTGCAGTTCATATTCCCAAGATATGACATTCGAAACGGCGGCTTCACTACCTCTAATCTTCACCACAGCCTACTTTTCATTGTTTGATATCGCTCGACTAGAGAAAAATGAACGAGTACTTATTCATTTTGCTAGTGGTGGTGTGGGACAAGCTGCCATAATGCTCGCAAACCATATCGGAGCGGAAATCTTTGGAACTGTTGTAACTTTGGAAAAACGACATTTCTTGACCGAAAAGTTCGGCATCCCTCCCGACCACATATTCTCAAGCCGTGATAGTTCTTTCAGTAGTATTCATTCGATCACTCGGGCCGAGAGTGTTGAAGTTATTCTCAACTCTTTTTCAGGCTCGGTACTCCAAGAAAGATTTAATTGCCTGGCACGCTTTGGTCGCTTCGTCGAGCTCGGGAAGAAGGATGTTAACGATAGTCGTGGACTCGAAATGGGAACGTTCAGACGTGATACCTCCTTTTCCCATGTTGATGTCTTGCAGTTACAAGATTATAAGGGTCTTCAAATTCAAGACGCCATGAATAGATTATACGTCTTTTCTCCCAGGGTTACATTCAGGCTGTTGATCCAATCACTGTATACTCGATCAGTAATGTAGAGAACGCGTCGCGTCTTGTGCAGGCTAGCAAACACCTTGGGAAAATTGTCATCATAGTGAATCCTGATGACTTAGTGCCAGTAAGTATGCTGACCTAATAAATCCCCAATTCCATGCGGCTAATACTTATAACCTCCCACAGGTACATTTCCCTCTTCCATTTGTTACATTCCGAAAAGGAGGCATCGTATTTGGTTGTCGGTGGACTTGGTGGTATTGGACGCTCTATTTGTCATTGGATGATAAAGCGTGGCGCCAAAAATCTAATCATCTTATCAAGGAGTGCTAATCAAGACAGTCAAGCCGAACTTTCCGTCGCGGACATGATAGAAATGGGCTGCAAAGTCAAGATCGCTAAGTGCGATATATCTCGAGAAGACGATTTAGCCATGGCCCTGAAGTTGTGCGGGAAATCCATGCCTCCTATCCGAGGTGTGATTCAAGCTGCCATGATTCTCCAGGTACTTCCCTTTCAGCTTCTTCTGTTTCATTGAAACTAATTAATTTTGCATCTAAGACTCGGTTCTCGAGATAATGACGACGGATGATTATGATGCTGCCATCAAGCCTAAAGTTGATGGAAGCTGGAATTTGCACCAAGGCTTTCGAAACGACGAAATAGACTCCTTCATCATGTTATCTTCTCTGTTTGGAAGTTTTGGTCATCCAAGCCAAATCACTCTTCTCAGACAAATTTAAATGATGGTCTCTTCGTTCAGGGCCCTGGTTTCGTGGATATGGATACTATTCTTAGAGATATCAGCGAAGAAAACTTTCAACACCCTCCCATTTTTCTTCTTAAGTCAAACAATCAACAGTATCAGACGATAGTAAACAGGAAGTGCGTTGTTTCCTCCTAGCTCCATCATCAATAAGTGAGGCTTTCCAACTTTGTGAAAAGGAAATCAAAGGCAGATGAGCTCTTCGAACTCCTAGCTATGAACACTATGTCAGCGATGAGCTCATTGAACATTTTACACCATGAACTCTTTTTAATGTGTTAAATCTCCAATATATGTTATTGACATTTTACTTTTTGATTCGCAATCAATTGTGGAAGTTGATGAAGAAGGCGCTTGGAAAGCTACCAGCACAGCTGGAATATTAAAACCTGCAGTCGCAATGTTTGAAGAAATTATAAACGCGAACTCTCTTGTCCTCCTGCTACGGCAAATGCCACCGGCGTAGCGCATGCTCAACAAACATTTCATCATCATTCCTAGCTACCCTCACGCACTATTCCGCAGGCGGGAGTTTCCAAGACGCTCTTGCAGCTATAGAAACACTTCCGGTCTACCAGCAACTTCCATTGACCTAGGTGTTATCAGTTCTATCAGATATGTATCTGAGCGAGATGGAACCGCAGAACGAATGAACAAATTAGGTTATATAACTCTCACAGAGCATAACCTGATTCACTCTACTGAATATGCGATTCTGTCTCCATTCTGTAGTCAAATGCTACTAGGCTGGTAGTGGTCCACACTGGCAAGAACCCAGTATGCTGGGACGAGACCTACGTTTTGGTCCACTACGCTATCGACCGACATTTACTGGAGGAGGTACTTCACCCAGCAAAGAATCGGCCGGTCTTGGTGCCCAATTTTCCAAAGGCTCGACTATTGAGGAGGTAGCATCAAGTGTCATTGAAGTGATTTCCGCAAAAATCACAGATATTTTCATGCTTACTGTGGAGGTTGATGTACAAAATAATCTCGCTTTTCATGCAGTTGATTCTCTCGTAGCTGTGGAGTTGCGCAATATGCTAGCTATACACGCCGGTGCTGAGGTGTCAATTTTCGATATCTTGCAGAGTTCTTCTATATCTATATCTTCGCTGCGGTTGTTGGTTGCTGGCAAAAGCAAGTATTTCGATTCCACCCTTGTTCACGCCTGAAAGCTTTACATTATGTTGTTCGCCCAAAGTGGAAGATGATAAAAGACTCTGCGGATATCATCACTATTGCTACTCGTATTTGCAAATGCCGAGATTTGCCGACAGTAGATTGCATTTACTGAGACAATCTGGTACATTGAGAGATGTAATCATCCCCCGCCATTATTACGCGAAACCCACCCCGGTGCCGATATTTGTAAGGGGTATTTGCGAATCTCGAAGCTCATATCATATCCGCACAAGTATGCCCGTGGCGCATTCAAACCCCAGCTTGCCTATGCAACACATTATACTGGCTTAAAACAATCGGACGCATGTATTGCGACACTTCTGTGGGAGAAATACGAGAAGAGAAGCATGATTTAACAGCAAGAACAAAACAGGCATTACAATATCTCTATCTAAAAAAAACGCGCATTGCAACACTACGCTGGAATGGTATAATGCGAAGCCAAGCCAAGAAAACACAAATGAACGCTACGCTATAAAAATGCCCCAAACAGAAATCCTACACGATTCACATCCCTAATCTGCAATCATACATATATCCATGCATCCAACCAAAAATCATAAACCATCCAAGAAATCGTATATCGCATCAATCAAACATTCATCAAATCCTCCACGCCCTCCAAACCGTTATACGGATCACCATTCCCATTCCTCTCATCCATAATCGCCGCTTTCACTTTCGCAACCTGTTCATTACTCAATTCCTCCTGTTCCTTCTTTTTATAATTCCCCACCGCTTCCAACACGTACTGTACCTCTGCAAATCCCATTGGTACTCCCTTCCACATCGCAAGCTGTCGAGCCGATTTTACAGCGTGCCCAATCTCATGGCCGTTCAAAGGATAATTGGCGAGGGCGGAAATGTTGGAGCGTAGCTCCGCGATATTGATGGTGGAGGGCGTGAAGAGGGATTCTAGGGTTTCGAGTTCCGAGATATGGGTCTCCCAGATCTTTTGGCATTGTGGTGGGGTTAGGGGGCCATAACGCAGGCAGAGCTGGATGCGGGATTTGACGACGGGGTCGATTGTGGTGAGGGGGGTGCTGGTGAGAATCAGAATTCCTGGGGATGTTAGTATGGTCTTCATGGATTGTTGAGGGGATTTTGTTATACCATTGAAGGCCTCGATGGCGCGTAAGAATACTGATGTTTGGTTAGCTATTTGGGAGTTTCGGGTTAGGCGAGGGAAGAACCTACCAGAAACCAATGCACTACGCTGCGGATCCCTCAGATTTCTCTTCTCTAAAAACACTTCGGCTTCTTCCAAGAGAACAACTGCCATTTTATCAGCTTTCATCTTTATGCGAATGTGGAGTAAGAGAACATACCACAATTCCACATTTTAGCAAGGTATACAATCCAACTGAGCATCTGGTCCAAAGGTTAGTTCGCAAACCAATATAAGGAAGTATCCAGCGACATACCTTTCCAAGATGTTCTACCGAAGTCGTTAGCTCGCTGCAATCCACACGATACAGTGGCTTCTCTGCGACCTCGGCAATACTGACTTCATATTAGCATGTGAGACGGTCACTATCTATAGAGTATCATACCTTTCAGCTGTTAATGATTTACCCGTTCCAGAGGTGCTAGTAAAAACTTGTCAGCTTGCGACTCACACTACTGGCCTGTCTGACATACCCGTGTAGGAGAATAATCGACCCATTAGTTTTGTTGCCAATGATACCTCGGTCCTGCTCATCCATGATCTGGTTCGCAACCAAAGCTTGGACAAGGAGCCTGGAGTTCTCATTTGTAGCTAGAAGATCAAAGGCGTCCTTGTGCCACTTAATTGGGTATATTCGACTGATATCGAGGTCCACTGGAGGGTTATGGTTAGCAGACATCCAGTGGCTGGGTTTCCAAGTCCTACGAACCCCATATTTTGTCCTGCATGCTAAATCCAACGATTTTATTGGGAAGTAGAAGTGTAAAGACCCCTTCAGGCGGTGAATCGGAAGCCATCATTGTGGGTCCAAGGTCGTCTCGGTTCGGAACCACTAGCTTCTGAGACTCGGCATTGAATTTCTTGTAAGTTTCGACGTCAATCATGTATCTGGATTGTCCCTACACACCAATATTAGTTCCAATTAGAAGCATAATACTATCTGGATCTTACCACAGTCTCGTTCACTCCATCTTCGTCCTCACGGTAGTAGACGTAAGACCCGCGACGGAACTTCCAGAACGTTTCTCCCTGTTTCCTAAGCGCAATTGCGATGCCAGAGTCCGCAAAACGTATAGGATAAATTTCGAGAGAAGTGACCTTGATCACTGCATCTGGATTCTTCGAATCCTCGACCTTGATCGTTTCAAACTTTTCTTCGAAAAAGCCATCAAAAGTCCAAGACGAGACTACCAGTGAAGATGTCGTAGAGGCCGGGACATCGAGCTGGTGCTGTATCTCCTGACTCGAATGAAGCCATGATTTTGTCAAATACGCCTTTTTCTTTGATCCCCCGAAATCCTTATCGACACGTATAACCACAGTATCTGGGCTCTATTGATTTCCGTTAATTATGGTACATTTACAAACAGTAACGAAATTAGGATTCAAGGGCCGACTTACATAGAGGTACCGCAAGTACTTGGGTGAGACCATACCTTTATTCAGGAGAGAATCGACTACAGCATACTCTTCCCCAAAGTTGTTATTTACATATTCAACAAAGGAGTTAACACGGCTTAGGAGTTCCGGTTTCAATTGGCGTCTGCGCTCTTCCAGTGGTGCTCTTTGATGATAAAACCATGGATAAGGTGCTTGAAATTCCGTTCCAATATTAAAAGATGGGTAATACTGGTTTTCGTGGATATTTTGTCTAGTCAGTCTCTTGAGGCCGGCGGAAAGCTCTTCACTAATCAAGCATACGGATTCACTGTCAATGAATTGATCGATGGCGGACTGTACACTTGATCCGAATTTGTGAGGCGACCCTGATGTTGCTTTACAGCACGTGTAGTCTTTATAAACGATGAATGCTAAGTTAGTATGCTGCTTGATATGGAGACCAATATTGCGAACAACGATGCTGCCATGAATGTGAGAGCAGCTCGAGACATCATCGGCTATCCAAGGATTATCTAAAAACATCTCGACGTGCCCTCCCTTTTGACAACTGATTCGATGGATTGTGTGATATGGGAGCGATAATCTCTCCGGATCGAATTCGGGTCTATCCGACATAGTAAGTTTGGTCCGGGTCATATCCAACATTTTGAAAAGTTCTTCGTCGTGGCTCTCGGGTGGTGCATTGAAAAGCTGGCAAAGTTGTCCTCTCCAATCGATTGTGTTCAGATGGCGATGTACCGTAGATGATGAAATAGACGCATGCATTGCTGATTAAGGACATCAATCTACTAAACATGGAATGAAGGAGGTCTGGATGCACTTACGTGGTGCTCTTCGTTCATCTAAAGCAGCTTCAAAATGACGATCTGACCTATATTCCGGCGCGTGTCCTTGAGTGGAATTGCCATGTGATGAAGGGGTAAAGTTCGATTGATTTGGAATGGTAGTTGCTGGGATAAGTTAGAGACACAATCGGCTAAATAATACTAAAGGAAAACGTCAAAGGCATACGAGGGCTAAATGCTTCTTGCTGGTGATTTTCATAACCGTAGTTTCGATGTCCCGACGGCTCATGTATTGCGTAAGTCTCACGGCCATGCCCGGGATTGTTTTGTTGCATTGGTGCGGCGTATCCCGGTTGCGTGTTGTGAGCAAAAGCTTCGGGATTACTGTGAGAATTATTATGGAATCCGAAACCCAATTGCCGACGACTATTGCTAGACAAGCTATCTGGAGGCGAGAAGTTTTGTTGCGGTATTCTGTTGTTCTGACTCCAATTCTCCGGCGCTCTATGATGCATAGAGTCATTCCCCTGTTCCATGTTTTGTCGCGATACATCTTGCCCAGTATGTGCGAGGTATGAATCGGGAGGTGGTCTAGTTGTCGGTAGAGGAGGTTCAGAAATTTGCAACGCTTGGGAATCTTGTAAATTCTGAACCAGATTAGAATTGGCCCGCGCAGGCTTAGGGGCTGCCCATTGTGTAGTCATTTGGGGTGAATGTGATTTAGCCGGTTGGGGAGCTACTATCTGATTATGTCTGTATCTGTCGGAAGTGAGACCTGCGTATGTATAAATAACTGTTCGCAGATCATAACGGTCTTAGCGGACTTACCGTTAACACTACTACCAGGCATACTGTCAATACTATTTCTCTCCAATATCGATTTGTTCGCGGGGAATCGATTTGTTCTATCTCCATATTGTCTGAGATTAGTTGTGTAGGTAGGCCGAGGATGTTGAGTTGGATAAGGCATGTGCGAAGTAGAAAATATGGGACCAGGGAAGTCCGAGATGGGAGCAGTTGGAATTGGAGGCGGCGGGGAAGGAGTAATTTGTGTACTTTCAGTCAGTTGTAGAGATGGGGATGGACTTCGTTGGGTATTCCTGTGTAGAGGGGGAGAAGTAGAACGATTCTGGGAAAGAGAACGGCGCCAGGGATCTTGCCCCTCAGATTTTTGACGTGTCTGGGATGAAGAAGGCGGTTCCTTGCGATGTTGTTGAATGACGAGAGTTTGGTCTGATTTTATTGGGCTCCCAGAATTTTCCGATAATATCGGATCATCTTTCTTCGCGGGGTTCGACTATATTTCCTGTTAGGTGATTCGGGAACATCTGCAGACTCATTTATACATACTTGGTACAAATTAAACTTGTACTTGCTTGCCAAGGAGGCAAGAAGTTTTTGCTCGTTGGCTTCAGTGTCTCTGATTGTATTGGGTGCCGGCGGAAATTGTGCAGTCCTATCGACTGTGGTCTCTTCGTCGGTCTCGTCTGCAACCGTTGCTTGCGCTCGACGACTGCGAATATATTCTTGAGCCTCGCGCTGTCGATCCATTGCTTTTCCCGGTGGGTTTAATTCTCTTTTCGAGTTATCAATTTGCGTTGTAATACCTCTGTCCAACTGTGCGTAGGGAGCTACATCATTTTCCTTGTCGGGCGAGACCACATCTATGTTCTCCATGATTGGGATTGGCCACAGCCTCGTTATTTTCACCGTGATAAAAGTCCCAATATCTGATCCACTTGAATGATTGATTAGTATCTGGGTGTGACGACTATGCAGAAGTATATTGCGGAGACAAGTGGGTGAAAAGTATTAATTTGATTTCAATGGTCCTCGACAGCCTGCAGGTCTATTGTCTCACTACAACGATGCGATTTGCAACATTAACAGACATATGGTTTTCTCTTTGCATTTCTTGAAGATATCCAAACAGATGAGAAAAAAAGAGAAAAAAAAAGAAAAGAAAACGAGGCTGTCAAATGAGTGTGACGCACTATTACTCCATGCTTGCAGATTGCTGCCCTATGCAGCAATTTGTCGGGTCGGGCCCCACTGATTACCGAATAACTGATTGACAACGCACTGAACAGGAAGAAAATGGGTCGGCAAGCTATTTTAAAGTATAACATTTTCTTTTCCCAACCTCGATTTTCTTTTCTTCTTATATCTACCTAATACCAGTAATCGAGTAAATTAAAAGAAGTGATCAATTCTCTGATGTAGAGCCGATGTTATCCTTACTTCAGAGGAGATTCGCAAAGACTCGTAATTCAATTCGAATACAACATCTGGCTTCGGCGCAGCGATTTTTCAACATCAGTGGGTGGTGGTTTGTTGTTCCAATTTCCGGTGATCTACCCGGTATTACTTCTTCACGATGCAACTACAACGCCTCTTCGCCAATGGACCATTGAGAATGAAAAGCGTGTGGTGACAAGAGAATCTCATCCATACTGTAGTAATCGTATTGCCACTTGGCATTCTGCACCCGCATATAGGGAATTCTCAAAACCACATGTACAATCTTGGGGAAGTTAACTTACACAAAAAGAATATCGTAAAATACTTCTGTATTAGGAAAAAGCAAGCAATTGCAGCTTGTGGCTTGTGGCTGTAGCTTGTGGCTTATTCTAGCGGCTACAGGGAAGTTGTGCAAGATCGTTATTTGGTCCGGGCTGATGTACGATAAGCGTGATTGCTATCCGGCCGCGGGACCATTTGAAGAAGCCGGCTAGTTCGGCTTCTTTAAGAAGGTAAGTCCATTTGCTCAATCAACAGCAAACATTCCTTTACTTTTTCCAAAACAAATATTTCATAGTGTATATCTCTGCGGTAGGTAGGTAGGTAGGTACAAGAATTGCAGGATTTCTCCAATATGCATGAAAAAGTTGTGATTCGCAACTTCTTCCCATTTAAGACGAACCTGCAGTATTAGAACTAGCAAGGCTCTCTCAATTCACTTGTAGCACACGCCACTAGTAGATTAGAAACCCTTCTACTTTCCGTCCGTTCAACGGTCGCGAATAGCTTCATTTGGGC